>CAODLS010697184.1:0-25006 GCA_948243855.1 Flueggea neowawraea
AATATAATACATATTCAACTGTTTCATAGCATATAACAACACTTACATATCTACAAACAAATTTACAACGCAGTAGAGTCACAACAAGATTGTTCGTAAATAAAACTAAACATGTAAACATCAAAAATGTCATATAATACAAGCCAAATTTGGCAAAAAAAGTGCTACGTGATGAGCCATGAAGGTCTCATCCTCATAACCCTATATGCACAAGTGGTAAGGAGAGTGAGAGTGGTCGCGGCATCCTGACTTCTGTCACGTCGCTATGTGTAAAGCTTGGAAATCGGCACACAAGCTAACTTGCTGATTCCTAGGAAAAATTTAGCACTTCATATGAGTTGCAACTCAATGAGGAACCCAACATATATAAAACATTATAATAAGGTACAATATATACAATCAATCCAATAGATAACAAATAATCCATGTTCAAATAAGCATTTGATGCAAATTCGTTCAATTCAGTAATGGCCCAATATGTCAAGTATTGCCCCGGGATTCCAATATAATAGATCTCAAGGATCTTTTGAGTACCAATAGAATTGACCTCGTAGGTCTGATCACATAAATCAAATAAATAGCTGGTCAGCCCAATATATTAGAATGGACTAAAGATGGCTCATACGAGTTTTAGTTGTGTATAGCACTTAGCTCCATATACTTTCTCATATAATAAATATTTCCAATGGAATTGCACATACATGAACACATTGGCCATACCATTCTTTTTAAGTCATATGGAATCAAATGCAGAACATGTAACGCAATATAGCTCAACAACATTTCCTATAACTCATATATTGTGTCCTGCATTTTATCATCAATACTCGAAGGCGTATCATATATGATTTATCATGTTTAGCTTAAGCACGAGGTGGCGACGTGCTTAGTTTGGTCCAATCAAAAACTTCCACTTTTGTTATTCCTATCTGCTCCATTTCTTAACACCTAAGGATACTTAAACCTAAAGTAACTAAATAATACTAATTTATACAATTATCTAGATGTAATTATGAAATCGCCGATTTACCTCTCTTTCGTAAATGTTGCACTTTTGAACCCTGGTTATCCTATTGATAAACATTTTATCACTCATAATTTATTCTAAAATATTATCTAACCATATGGAAAATGTATGTAACTTTAGATCAATGTATATTGTATGCAATACATGCTTATGTATATGCAATTTTGGTCATGGTCATGAAAATTCTCCCCTCCCTAAAGAATTTCGTCCTGAAATTCAATACCTGAATCTGAGAACAAGTACGAATAAGATCTTCTCATGTTCTCCTCTATTTTCCATGTCGCTTCTTCTTTCGAATGACTCATCTACAACACTTTAACTAATGGAATGGATCTATCCCGCAGCTTTTTGCTCTTGTAATCAAGTATTTGCTCTAGTTCCTCAATATAACTCAGATTCTCTTTGATTTCTACCGGCTCATTCTGAAGCACATGTGAAGGATCTGATTGGTACCATCAAAACATACTAACATGGAAAACATCATGGATCCATGATATCTCTGGTGGCAAGGCTAAACAAAAAGCAATTGGATTGATCCTTTCAAGTATCTCATAAGGACCAATGTATCATAGACTCAGTTTGCCTTTCTTTCCAAATCTGATTACCCCTTTCCAAGGTGAAACTCGTAAAATACCTTGTCACCAACTTCATACATCATCTCCCTACGGTGTTGGTCCGCGTAACTCTTTTGTCTATCTTGGGCAGCTTTAATTCGACTTACTATTTTCACCATGTGCAAGGTTTCATGCATCAATTATGGGCCTTCTACACTCGCATACCTTCTTTGTCCTAATACAATGGACATCTGAATTTTCTACAATATAACGCTTTGTATGGTGCCATACCAATACTGCTATGGTAATGATTATTATAAGCAAATTTCATCAAGGCAATATATTGATACCGCAAACCTTGGAATTTAAGCACACAAGCTCAAAGCATATCCTCTAACATTTGGACAGTCCTCTATGATTGCACCATCTATTTGTGGATGAAATGCAGTACTAAAATGAAGCTTAGTACCAAGAGCTCAGTGTAAACTCTCCCAAAATTGAGAAGTAAAACGTGGATCTTTATTAGACACAATGGATACTGGCACACCATGCAATCTAACAATCTCATCAATGTACTTCTTTGCTAATTGCTCAAGTGTGCATCCCCATTTGATAGGCAAGAAATGAGCTAACTTGGTTAATCGATCAACAACTACCCAAATAGAATCGTTCTTCTTTGGGGTCTTCGGTAACCCCATCACAAAATCCATTGTAATTCTCTCACATTTCCATTCTAGAATTGGTAATGTTTGTAACTTGCCCGCTGGTGCCTGATGTTCAATCTTGACTTGTTGACAAGTGAGGCATTTTGCAACAAAATCAGCAATACCTTTCTTCATTTTAGGCCACCAAAATTGAGTCTTCAGTGTCAAATAATTTTGGTAGAGCCAAGGTGCATAGCATATGCCGAGCAATGTGCTTCTTCCATGATTTCCCTACGTAAATTTTCAACATTTGGTACACAAAGCCTATTCCCAATCATCAAAGTTCCATCAGGTTGAATCACAAATTCAGAGCATTTGCTCTGTTTCACCTTGTCTATAATCTCAACAATCAGAAGATCTCAAGTTTGTAAATCTCGAATCATTTCATGCAATACAAGTTTAACTTTAAAAGTAGCAAGCAGAGCACCACCAATATGTATATCAAGCTCAACATCCATAGCCCTCAAATCAAGCAAATAAGGTAAAATATTTACCTTTAAGGAGGCTACGCTGCTACTAGTAGATTTTTGACTCAATGCATCAGCAACAACATTTGCTTTTCCCGGATGGTACTCTATCGTGCAATCATAATCTTTCAGCAACTCTAGCCACCGTCTTTGTCTCATATTCAACTCCTTTTGGCTCATCAAATACTTCAAACTTTTGTGGTCAGTGAATATCTGAAAATTCTCGCCATACAAATAATGCCTCCAAATCTTTAGAGCAAAGACAACAGCCGCTGGCTTTAAATCATGAGTAGGATATGAAACTTCATATGGCCTTAATTGTATGGAAGCATACGTGATCACTTTACCGTGTTGCATCAGAATGCAACCCAAACCTTGATGAGACGTGTCACTGTAAATCACAAATCCACCTGTACCACTAGGATTCGCAAGTACTGGAGATGATGTCAAACGAGCTTTTAACTCTTCAAAGATTTGTTGGCACACATTGATCCATCGAAATTCAACATATTTTCGAAGGAGTTTAGTTAGTGGTGTAGCAATGATAGAGAACCCTTCTACAAATCGTTGATAATAACCAGCCAAACCCAAGAAACTATAGACTTCGGAACATTCCTCGGAGTTTCCCATTTAACGACAGCTTCAATCTTCGTAGGATCCACTTTTATGCCCTCCGTTGATACAACGTGACCAAGGAAAAAAACCTAATCCAACCAAAACTCATGTTTGCTAAATTTGGCATACAATTGTTTCTACCTCAATGTCTGCAATACAATTCTCAAATGTTGCTCGTGCTCTGATTTATTTCTTGAATAAATCAAAATGTCATCAATAAATACAATAACAAACTTATCAAGATAAGACTGGAACACCTTGTTCATTAGAGCCATAAAGACAATAGGTGCATTCGTCAAATGAAACGGCATAACAAGAAACTCATAATGTCCATACCTCGTTCTAAATGTCGTTTTCAGAATATTGGCCTCTGCTATCCTGAGCTGGTGGTAGCTGGATCTTAAATCAATCCTACTGAACACCTGTGCACCCTATAATTGATCAAACAAATCATCTACACGTGGTAGCGGATATTTATTCTTCATCGTAACCTTGTTTAATTATTGGTAGTTTATACACAACCTCAAGGTACCATCCTTCTTTTGAACGAACAACACTGGTGCTCCCCAAGGAGATACACTAGGCCGGATAAATCTTTTCTCAAGTAATTCTTGCAACTGAGTCTTTAACTCCTTCAGTCCAAGTGGTGCCATTCTATATGGTGATATGGAAATAGGAGTTGTCCTGGGTAAAAGCTCAATGTTCAACTCTGTATCCCTTTCCGGTGGCAACCCTAGCAAATTAGCATGAAAAACATCTAGAAACTCTGTAACGATCGGCACATTTGGAAGATTTACCTCTTAAGTGCTAGTGCCAATCACGTGAGCTAGATATGCTTGACATCCACTCCTAATCGATCTAGAAGCATGAACAGTTGATATCAAACATGTTGGAATGGTCTTCCTTTCACCATGAAATACAATTTTTGGTTGATCTTCCAACTCAAATACAACTTCTTTTGTAAAGCAATTAACTATTGCATGGTGTCAAGTCAACCAATCCATACCCAAAATAATATCAAAATCGTGAAACGGCATCAATATCAAATCTGCATGTAGTCTCGCTATTTCGACCTGAATCACACAATCTTGATACATATTATTCACCATAATCATGTCTCACAAAGGTGTAGTAACACTCAACTCAAATCCCAGAGGTTCAAGGCATGTATGAAAATGAGATGCAAAACTCTGTGAAATAAATGAATGCATGGATCCAGAATCTATCAATGCATATGCCTCTTGATCAAAAACAAGGAGTTTACCTGATACGACCTCTGGTGCTACCATTGCCTCTTGTCGAGATAAGGCGAATACCCTTGTCGGAGCCTGAGATTGTGAGCTTTGAGCTGCTGATGCCTCAGAACCTCTTATATGTCCAGCAAAAAAACTCCTACCTCGACCTCTACCCCTGCTGAAAGGAACACCCGACATTTGCGATCCCTGAATGGTTGGTGATGAATTAGCTTTACCTGTCTCCGAATGCTTCGGACAATCACGAAGGTAATGGCCCATATCTCCGTAATAGTAGCATCCACCCACTTTCATGCGACACTCATCGAAGTGATGTTTTTCGCAAATAGAGCAATAAGGCTTTTGATTTGAGTAAGTGGAGTTCTGTCCTCGACCTGAATAAGATGAAAACCCAAATGATCCCCATTTAAAACCAGAGAATCCACCCCTTCTATTTCCACCATTACATGCTTGAGATAAGGCTGGATACTCTTTACACTTTCCAAATCTACCACTAGATTCTCCCAGGCCTGATGTAAAATCTTTCATCTCGATCACCAATTTCTCCGCCCTGATTTTTGCCGTTGTCAATCTAGAAAATGTCTCAAGATCATAAGGAGTCAGCTTGCTGTGAATATCATATGACAACCCTTCCTCGAATTTATAGCACTTTTCTTGTTCAATGGCAACTAGATTTGTTGCATATGCTGATAGTTGTGTGAATTTCAACCCGTACTTGGCAACTGACATGTTCTTTTGCCTCAACTCAATGAACTCCCTACACTTCTCATTTCTGAAAAAAAGTGGTGTGTACTTCTTATGAAATTCACGAAGAAAGTCATCCCAAAGTAACACTGGTGGCTGAACCATCAAACGTGGAATGGTCTTCCACCAATTGTAAGCATCACCTTAGAGCAAAAACGCAACATAATCAAACTTCTCATATGGCATACACTTCATCAGATTGAACACCATTTCTGTACTTTCCAACTAAGCTTCTGCTGCGGCAGGATCGGTGGTGCCATCAAATGGATTAACTCCAAGTTTTCTCAGCTTTTCGAAACGACGTTCTCTAGGAACTGGAGGGGCGTGCTCAACCTGGCCATTATTTTGATGCAATACATGTGCATCTCTATCTCTATCAGCATGCGGTGTATGAGATGCGTCAACAGGGTCATGGTCAGCCGATCTCTCTCTCCTGCGAGTTCCTGGTACCATGATTCTACATATGAAAATGATATGTCAAATACTACATAGCTTATGTAATTCAAATGTTATGCATGTATGACTGCCCATTTAAGACCTAATCCCTGCTCCGATACCAATCATTGTAATGCCCATACTACTATAATATATATTCACCTATTTCATAGCATATAACAATACTTACATATATACAAACAAATTTACAACAAGTTCTTCAATATAAAACTAGCAGTAGAGTCACAACAAGATTGTTCGTAAATAAAACTAAACTTGTAAACATAAAATCAGGCATATAATACAAGCCAAATTTGGTAAACAAAAGTGCTACGTGATGAGCCATGAAGATCTCATCCTTATAACCCTATATGCACAAGTGGTAAGGAGAGAGAGAGTGATCGCGGCATCCTAACCTTTGTCACATTGCTATGTGTACAAACCTAGAAATCGGCACAAAAGCTAACTTGTTGATACCTGAGAAAAATTTAGCGCTTTATATGAGTCGCAACTCAATGAGGAACCCAACATATATCAAACATTATAATAAGGTACAATATATACACTCAATCCAATAGATAACAAATAATACATGTTCAAATAAGCATTTGATGCAAATCCGTTTAATTCAGTAATGGCCCAATATGTCAAGTATTGCCCTGGGTTTCCAATATAATAGATCTCAATGATCTTTTTAGTACTAATAGAATTGACCCCATAGGTCTAATCACATAAATCAAATAAATAGCTAGCCAGCCTAATATAGTAGAATGGACTAGAGATGGCTCATACGAGTTTTAGCTGCATATAGCACTTAGTTCCATCTACTTTCTCATATAATCAATATTTCCAATGGAATTGCACATACATGAACACATTGGCCATACCATACCTTTTAAGTCATATGGAATCAAATGCAGAACATGTAACGCAATATAGCTCAACAACATTTCCTATAACTCATATATTGTGTCCTACATTTTATCATCAATACTCGAGTGCATATCATATAAGAATTCACCAATAGCACACCACATAATCAGATCATGAAAAATATATGATACCAATATTTTTACATATCTCATGTTAGCTCATAGCAATATCAATGTATTAGACAATATACAATATAGCAAGTAAAGCACGTAATGGGTTCACTCACAAGACAAAACAAGTTGGAGTCTCCTAGCACACCTCTGGAGCCTCTTTGTAGCCCTTTTCACCTAATACACATGATCACACAATTGCCTTTCAATACAGAATGCGTATGTACCAACGTATGCATGTGATGCTCGAATGATGCGTGTTTCAATGTGAACACATCTAATATGTACTTATACATGCAACTTGATATTAATTATACATTCTAATATGTTTTATACCATTCTTGTAAGCGTCTGGTATTCAATGATAGCTGACAAAATGCAAAGCAAAGCAAATAACACATTCTGACCAGTTTACAAAATTCTCTCTTGTCAACAACCAAACAAACTCATTTTACTCTCAAATTTAAACCACATAAAATAAGCATATAAGGTTTTACTTATACCAAAAATCATACTCTAAGTCATTCAAATGAGCTCTACGCACACATTGGGCCTTTTTGTACGCTAATTTAGTTACTGACTGTTCTACACATATGTTGCCCCTAAAATTTTACAGCACATTCTAGGAATATAATTAAACAACTTTCATGTTTTACACTTTGGCTACATCCATATCTAAGTTCTTCAAAACAAGTTTGCGATATAAACTAAAATCTGGTCGTAAACAGACTCATACAGCAATTCATATGAGTTTATGCTCAATTCGTATTTCAATTAGCATCAGACCTATAAATATATGTTTTAATACATATTAAACATGTATAGAAGAGAAACACTTACCACACTCCTAAGATGCAGATGATGCAAATTCCTTGAATTCTGGATTTCTAAACGAATTTGCTATGCTAATATGTTCTTCTCCTCTTTTCTTTTCCTTTTCTCTCTTGTTTTCTCTCAAATATATGACCTAAGCACGAAAAAAATGAGTCCTACTTGCTTAACATCAGATTTATCATGTTTAGCTTAAGCATGAGGTGGCGACATGCTTAGTTTGGTCCAATCAGAAACTTCCACTTTTGTTATTCCTATCTGCTCCATTTCTTAACACCTAAGAATACTTAAACCTAAAGTAACTAAATAATACTAATTTATACAATTATCTAGATGTAATTACGAAATCATTGATTTACCTCTCTTTTGTAAATGTTGCATTTTTTAACCCTGGTTATCCTATTGATAAACATTTTATCACTCGTAATTTATTCTAAAATATTATCTAACCATATGGAAAATGTATGTAACTTTAGATCAATGTATATTGTATGCAATACATGCTTATGTATATGCAATTTTGATCATGGTCGTGACACAGCATCTGTTTGGCACCTTGATAATAGTGAGACATCCTTGTCATTAATGAGTGCCCCCTCGTTCGAGCTCTAATTTTTTTCTATTATTAAAGTTCCACACCGGGTTGCTGTTGGGATACTGGGCTACTGTTTTGTATTTTGGATAGTGATTTTATTGATAACGATTTTATATTTATTTTGATACTATTATGATATACTTACATTGTTTTCTTATATATCGTATTATATTCATTAAATGTTTGATAAACAAAACAAATATTTGGGTAGAATGTATGTATCTCCGATGTTTGTGCGAGATGGGTCGGGCATCTGGTTTGGTTTGTCTTATACGCCGGTTATGGTCCTGAAACGGGTCATGACAATTTGGATATGTTATGTCTTTTTTGTGATCTGTTGTTATAATCTGAGCTAAATTTACAATTGCATTTCCTAAACAGATGAATTTACCAGAACTTTTTTTTATAGTCTGGTTTGTGGTCTGATTTGCTTTTCTTTTCACTCTATGTGTTGTTTGTCTATTGGAATTTCTAGAGCTTGATCTTTGACAAGTGTTTGAGTTTGTGCCCTCTGACATATAGATTCTTTGGTTTTGAAAATATTCTTTTTTGCTCCTTTGTGCTTTCATATACTCTGGTATCTCAAGTATCGTTTCTTAGAAATTCTGTCTCAGATATGTTCCTTGTTTGTCGATATTATATGTGAGATTAAACCCAATTTGTCCTTTGATGGAGCCTCAGTGATAGTTCCTTGGGTGCATCCTTCTGTTAGACTATGGTATGAGTATCCGTACTTATCTAATTATGTCAATTCACAAGTCTATACTTTATGTCTCTGCATTCGAATTTTCAGTATCCTTTGTCTCTGATTCTACATAATCTGTATCATCTTTGTACTTCTGCATATTTGAGTTCAAGTGAGTTAGAATGTTGGTAGAAATGATAGTTAGATTTTTCGTTACTATTGTGTTGAGAATTCTGGATTATGTTCAAATTTGGAGATTTAGATTTGATTTTCGATACTGGGATAATAGAGTTCGAATGGACTGAGGATTAGATTTATGTTACCGTTTGGTATACTTATGTAGTATCTCTGATCTGAATCTTCTAGAAATTTGATGACGAATTTCATTTGAGGGGGGAAGTATGTAAAATCTCGCTCGTTCCGACTAGTTTCTCTATAGCATTTCGTCCAATGTCGATCAACGATTAGAATTGAAATCTTATTTTTAATATGTGTCAAATAATATCAGGAATATTTAACTCATCAATAAAATATGTGGACCAAAGATAAAAGAGGGACTAAAAAGGGTGAAAAACAAGTGAAGTGGTACGAGTGAAATTTTAAAATTGTTGGTTGTGTACCGTATAGAACCTTGTGACCCAACATTAATATATGGATTAAATTATCACACAAGTCCACAGTTGTACCATTATCAATCAAGCTCAAAAAAAATTGCAAGCAGTAGATTTTTTTTAAGTCGGCAACCATACCACCTATATATAACTCTTATTTCATTTGTTGCAAACCCACGAACACAGCCCCTGGAAACTTTTCCATGAGGACACACACCAAGCTTGAATGTTCTCATCCCAATACAAAACTTTCACACACAAAAACTCTCCTCATCATGGCATCAAAGTAAACGTAGACCAAATGTAATTTCTGAACTTGACAAGGCTTTACTTCATTCCTATTTTCGAATTTGTTAGAGGCGGAATTTACGAAAACCCAAAGAACAAAAGTTTTACATCTGTGTGTTTTCAGTATGTCTGTAAAATAGTTTGTATCGTTTCCAATTTATGTTCGAAATAATCTGGACTGCCCTGATTAACGATTCAGTAAGAACAGTCTATTTGTTCCATATTTTTGAAACAGTTAGAGACGTAATATTAGAAATACTAAATAATAAAAGTTGTATATTTGTGTGTCTTATATATTTCTGTAAGACATTTTAATCTATTTCTGTGTCGTTTGATAACTAATGTTGAAATAGTGCTATCTGACATGTTTACGATTTCAGTAAGGACAGTCTGATTGTATGCCGATTTTGAAAACTTTAGAGACTTAATTTTGAAAATTTTAAATCATAAAAGTTTTAGATATTGATGTCTTGTAATTATATGTAAAACGAAATGGATTAATTCCATCTATCAAGCGATTTAGGTTTAAATATCTAAGACTAGTCATGTTTATTGTTTCACTTGATAATGTTTGATTATGGAGTTAGATGTAAAACTTACTGAAACTTCTGTGTTTTGAAATAGTTTATGATATTTTTCATAAATAGGGGAATGAGAGTCTATTTTCTAAATTGACAAACCATTCCTGATTTAGATTTGTATAGAGTAAAACATAAATGAAATACTAAGGCATGTATGGACTGTCTCAACTGGATAACATAAAACATTAAGTATAAGGACTGATTGGTAAATTCTAAAAAATTTAGGAACTGATCTGTAATTTACCATAGCTCTGGACTAAAGTGTATTTTTTTAAAAAGTTGAGGGACTAAATTATAATTTTACGTGATGTTCGATTTTTTAGTCTTGAGTTTTGGATCTCTGATCGAAATAGATTTTTCGAGGTTTGGGTATGTCCTTGCATTTGCATTTCATGCATTCGAAACTGCCACTATACCAGTACTGCATTTTGACATATGTCTGATTATATCTGCCTTCAACTTCGTGTTTGTGTCTATGAGATCAGCCGGCTACCAGTGGTGCGTGGCTGGACCATTCAACTTGGACTTCCAAATGGGTGTGATGGTAGTTTCAGACACAGGTTGTATCTTCAACTCTGTATAGTTTTTTTTGTGTCTGGATATATTCTGTAATTAGACTAATAGTTATTCGATTAATAATCTGATTTCCGTGAACAATATTTCTGTATTTTTGAAAATAGTTATGTTATTATTTTCTGAAATAAGTATTCAGTATCATGTTTCCAATTTCTGATATATATTTAAATAAATATTAAATATATATATTTTATAATAAAATTTTTATTTTGAAAATAAGTATATTCACTGAGATAAGAATTCCTTTCAGTATTTTAAAATATTTATGTTTCGAAAATAATTATTTTATCTGCAAATAGTTATCTGTTCTGTACGTCTATTTGATTTTAAATATATTTTCATATGTTTTATGTATATATATATATATATATATATATATATATATTTCTGATATGGAACACCTAGCTACAAGGTAATGCAGCCTTTGGTATACCAATATCCATTATTTGCCAAAGTGGCTTTTACCTTTGCCTAAGTGGCAGCATCCTATGCCTAAGTGGCCGTACTCGTGCCTAAGTGGACATCTTCAAGTCTGAGTGACTCTGATTGTCTGATTCTAGTTCTGTCAGTATTATTATTATTATTTTAGTAAATATTTTTGGAAATAAATATTGTGTTTGATCTCATATTGTCTGTTTGTGTGTGAACTATTTTGAATGGGTTTTCTAAAATATTATTACACGATTCTAGTTCTGTCATGTCTTTAATTTTATTCTCAGCAAATATTTTAAAAATAAAATAATAAATATTTTATCTAACTTATTTATTTAATATGTATGATTGTCTGATGTCTACATTGTTTGCGAAAGATTTTAAAATGAATTTATGAACTGCTATATGTATATATATGAGTGTATACTAATAGTACATGTTTGTATACGTGCATGTAATGTGTTTTGAAAGCGTTTTGAAAATGGTTTATGTGATGCACGTATGAGGCGATATGGAGTGTCGTTTCCTCACTGAGTTTTCTCACCCCCTCCCCTTTAATATTTTTCAGGTTATCTCAGCTTTTGCTAGCGGTGAAGATCGTTTGTTCATCTATGAGTGCCTTTTTGTTCAGGTCCAGTTTGTATGGTTATGTTAGTTGCTCCACACCGGGTAGTGGGTTATGGATCTGTATTTGATAATACGTAAATTAAATTGATTTTTATTATAATTATTTATTTTGTATTTTGATATTTTGATTATATTCTATTTTTAATTAAGAATATTCTTTCTTAAAATTTATTATCTGTTAAATTGTTTTAATATGACTAATAAGCCGGTTAATAATAAGAATCTTGATATGTTTGCTCTCCGAGGCTTGTGCAAGATGGATCAGACTCTCTTAGACGGTTTGCATCGTACGCCGGTCACGGCCCGATTTCGTGCTATGACACTATTGGTATGAAGACTCCCGAGGAAGTTTGGTTTGGTAAGCCGGCTAATTACTATGATTTACGAATTTTTGGATGTCCTGCATATATGCATGTTAATGATGGTAAATTAGAACCAAGGTCTGAGAAGTGCATAGTTTTTAGATATCCATCTGAGGTGAAAGATTATAAATTGTGGTGCCTTAATTCACCTAAAGTTACAATTAGCAGAGATGTTATTTTCTATTAAAATTCTATGCTTCACTCAAAAAAAGGAGTTTTCACCTTACAGTTTAGAAAAGCAAGATAAAGGTTGTGAGTGAAGATTGATTTGTTATTATGTCTTAAATTTTTATGGCCCATTGAAGTGCAAGACCAAGTCCAATATTTTGGTGGTTCCAATACACCTCACCACAACCAATTCTTTCTCTTCATTCTTGGTGATCCTAGCCAAGTATTTCTCTTGGTCAATGAGAGCCTCACAATTGAACTTGGAGGCTAAGAAAATTACACTACAAATACATGGAGGATGGGCATGGTAGTGAAAGTAAGAGAGGTGAGAAAGAGTTTGTTTGTTTGTTTGATACCTTGTTTAGACACAAAATATTGTTAAATCCTTGGGTTTATTTTATACATTTGAGGGACAAATTTTTGGTACTTTTGGTTTTTGTTTTGATCTTTTAAGACTTTCCCCACAGTTGTAATCCTTATTTTGTTTAGTGGATTTTACTCCTCCCTCGCCCGTGGATGAAGGCTTAAAAATCGAACCACGTAAATTGTGTGTTCTCTCTATTTTGATTGTTTCTCTAGTTGTTTTCTATTTAAGATTATTGGCACCGTCGATCAATCCTTTGATCTCTAACAAAATGATATCAGAGCCGACCATTCGGCTGGGACATGCAAGGACGAGTATGATGTGGTGGTAGCCCAATAATTCCACAATATTGATAGTGGTTTTTGTTGTAGGGGGGCAGACCTAAGCCCAATGTGGAAGAGATTCACTCTTGAGGAGGAGATTGTTAGGAAACAAGCGTGAATAGTTAAGAGTCACACATTAGAGAGTTATGGTGTGTGTGAAGGATTTATAAGTGGTGTGGATCCATAACTCATTGTTTTAAGGTTTTGGGTAAAGATGTGATGTCAGACCCACTTATATACCCATTCACTTGGCCCACGTACAAGGCGAATCTCCCCAAAGCTCCCCAGGTCTAATAACTAGGAAGAAGTTACCTATGTCGATCATAGTGAATCTTTGATTTGCATCGAAGCCTTAACATTGTTTTAGTGATCGAAGACGAGAGTTGGCTCCACCGTAATATTTTTCAAACCCGCTGCACTTCTGAAGGAAAAGATTGTGATCTGATTATTGCTGGTTGGATTTGTAAAAATATTGTGTCAAATTACATGGTTGAAAAGCTCAAGCTACTGGCCAAAGACCAACCTCAACCTTACAAGTTACAGCGGTTGAGAAAAGGAAATGAAGTGAAGGTTACTAAATGTTGCCTTGTCTAATTCTCAATTGGAAAGAAGTATGAAGGTGAAGTTTGGTGTCCGTTGTTCTTATACTGCCTGCCATCTGCTGTTAGGAAAATCATGGCAATATGATCATCATGCTATTTTTTATGGTTTCAAGAATACTTATTCCTTTACTAAGGATGGTGTGAGAATTAAGTTGAGCACCTTAAAGCTTGAGGATTGCCCAAAGAAGTCCCAGAAGTCCAGTGCTTTGAAAACTAAGTTTGATCTTGAGAAGGCATACCGTCATTCATAAATAGCATGTTTTATATTCTAGTGGAAGAGAACGAGATTTCTTTATCTCTACCAAAACAAGTGATTTCTTGAAGACTTTGTTGATGTTATACTTGACGAGATTTCTTCAGGCTTACCACCAATACCAGATATCAACATGTGATTGACCTTATCCCTGGGTCAATCTTTCCTAATAAGCTTGCATACCGAATGAGTCCAAAGAAGCACGAAGAGCTTCAATGCCAAGTCAAAGAGCTTGTAGAGAAAGGCTTGGTAAGAGAACGTTAGCCCTTGTGTTGTTCTTGCTTTACTAGTTCATAAGAAATATGGGCCCTGGCGCATGTGAATTGATAGTCATGCAATGAACAAGATTACTAACTGGACTTGATGATTTGCTATATCAATTGTATGGCGCCATTGTTTTCTCAAAATTTGATCTTAGAAGGGGGTATCATAAAAATCGGATGTGCCCTGGCGATGAATGGAAGGTTGAATTTAAGATTAGAGATGGCTTGTATACTATTATGTTATTTGGTTTTCCAATGCTCCCAGCACTTTCATGCGACAGATGAGTGAGATATTTAGACCTTTCATTGGAAACTTCATAGTTATTTACTTTGATGATATAGAGGTTTACATTAACGATCAAATGGAGCATATTTCCCATCTTTGTCAAGTACTTGAAGTGCGTAGAGAGCAAAAACTCTCTATCAATTTGAAGAAGTGTGAAGGTATTGAAATGGATCAAAGTAAGGTTGATGATATTGTTAGTTGGCCTACTCCAAGAACTCTAAATGAAGTTCAAATTTTTCATGGGTTGGCATCTTCTACAGGCACTTCACAAGAAACTCCAGTACAATTGCTGCTACATTCACCGAAAGTATGAAGGGAAATATTTTTTTGTGGAATGGAAAGGCACAAAAGAGTTTTGAAGAATTGAAAAAAAAGTATAACTGAGGCAACCCACTTGCTCATCCAAATTTCGATATTGTTTTTTAGGTTGATTATGATGCCTCAAATATTGGAATTTGTGTTGTTCTCAGTCAGGAAGGCCGACCCATTGCATTCTTTAGTGAGAAACTAAATGATGCAAAACTCAAATACTCCACCTATGACAAGGAGTTTTGTGCCAATGTTTGAGCCTTAGATCACTTGATTCATTATCTACTTCCTAAGGAGTTCATCTTATACTTGATCACGAGGCTTTAAAGCATTTGAACTCTCAAACAAAATCTCAATTGTCGCCAAGCGACATGGAGTGAATTTTTGCAAGCATTTCTTTTTCGTCTTAGACACAAGTTTGGAACACCAAAATAGAGTTGTTGATGCTCTAAGTCGCCAACTTGCATTACTTTCTTCCTTGAAGTTAGAAGTTGTTGGTTTTGAGGTGTTGAAAGAATTTTATAAAAAGGATCCTAATTTTACAGAACTATGGATGCTAAGTTTCAAAGGTCCTTATCATCAATTTCGTCCCCAATATGGATTTCTTTTCAAGGGAAATTACTTGTGCGCTCCACAATGCTCTCTGTAAGAAGTTATTATCTGGGAAGCTCATAATGGAATTTTAGCTGAACATTTTGGGAGAGACAAGACTTCAGCTCTCATTAAGGAAAATTTCTATTGGCCTAAACTAGGCCGAGATATTGTCAATCACATTAAAAAATGCAACACTTGCGACATTGCCAAACTTACGAGCCAAAACACGGGGTTGTACATGCCACTTCTAGTGCCATGCCAAAGACTCTATGGTCATCCTACATGGATTCTCAAAAATGTTAGTATGGATTTTGTTATGGCTTTATCAAGAACTTAGAGAAACAAAGACTCTATGGTCATCCTACATGGATTCTCAAAAATGGCTCACTTTGTGCCATGCCAGAAGACAAATGATGCTTCGCATATTGTTGACCTATATTTCGGAGAGATTGTTCCTCTTCATGATATTCCAAAGACTATCACTTCTGATCGAGATGTCAAATTTGGTTGTCATTTTTGGTGAGTACTATGGAAAGAAAATGGGGACTCAATTACAATTCAGTTCAACTAGTCATCTCCAAACAGATGGACAAACTGAAGTGGTAAATAGAAGTTCCGGAAATCTCTAGCGGAGCTTTGTTGGAAAGAATGTCTGTTAGTGGGATTTAGTTTTAACCCAGCCAGAATTTGCTTACAAAAATTCCGGGTGTCCCTTTAAAGTTGTGTATGGAAAACATCCTCCAAGTCTTCTACATCTAGCGATGGCAATTGATACCTCACCCGTATTCTATCAAAGCAGGTATGAATACAAGTACATATATTATCCAAATTTTATTGTACGGGTATGTGTAGAGCATAGATATAAGCTAGCTTATCCTACTCGTACTTGTACCCGCTAAGTAATACATGTACCCATACCGGCATGTATATATATATATGATAACTATTATAAAACATTTACACTAAAGTATTATCACTCATTTAAGGTATTACAACTCTAAATTGGTATGATCTTTAAACTATTATTTCTAATATTATAATACTAAATAATAATCATTATTATTATACATCCATATTCAGAGACATATTATCATTTAAAGTAAATTATTAATGTAATAACAGGTAAAATGCAATAATTCATGACATATATCTCTATTCGATTTTTTATATTAAAAACATTTGAATATAAATTTTAAATTTTTGTATGATGCGTATCTATATTCATGTCCTATGGGTAAACAAGTACCCTACAAATATGGTACAGATAATGATTTTTGTTATTCATACGAGTACAGGCATAGAATTTAAGTTATGCCTATAGGTACAAGATACTAGCATACCCTACCATCGTCATTTCTATCTAGATCATGCACCTTTGTCAACTAAATATAAATTTAGTTCTGATGCGGAAGATCGAGCTAAAGAGATTAAGAAACTACATGAAGAGGTTCGAGAGAAGATCCTTAAACGAGCTGCAAGGTATGAAAGCAAGCCAGCAAAGATAAAAAGCCTGCAAAATTTAATGTTGAAGATTTAGATTCACTTGAGGAAAGAAAAATTCCCATCACCCCGAGCTGATGGCCTTTTCCGAGTGTTGGATCGAGTCAATGATAATGCTTACAAGATTGAATACTAGGCGAATATGGTACGCCCACTACATTCAATGTTGTTGGTCTGTCTTCTTACCATGAAGATCAAGTGGGAAAGGACTGTTAATCCACTACAAGTCCTTTCCAACCAGAGGAGAATAATGCAGGAACTTGTGAAAAGTATTAGTGAAGAGCGTTACAAAAGAGAAATAAATGAAGCTACTTATTATAATCAACTTATTAAGTTATTAAAACTTAAGTTGTGAGTTGTTAAATTAGCTTATGTTACCGAAAGGCAAATAAGATCATCAAATCTAAAGTCTCTAATTCTCCTTTTGCTTTGGTAGAATCCCAATGATTATGTCTCTGTATCCTTAGCTTGGCTTACCAAAGTAGTGTCTTTAGGAAAAATCACGGCAGTCCCTGAGATTTGGTATATTCTTCATTCCGGTCCACAAATTTAAAAATTAACCGTTTTGATCCCTTACTCTTAACTTCATTAATCAAATATAACAAAAATCTAATTTGACACATGAATATAAGAATCTAATTTGACACATGAATATTTTTGTGTTATTAAATTCTTAAACTTAGTAAATCCATGTACCATGTCAAATTTTCGTTATATTTGACTAACAGAATTATGAACGAAAGACTGGAGTGACTAATTTTCAAACTTGTAGACCGAAATGAAAAATACACCAAATCTCAAAGACTGCCGTGAATTTTACCCTTTAGTTATTCCTACATAATGGGGTTCTAATAGATACCCTAATCTATCCTACATGGAGGCGAAATAGCTGGCGCGTAATTACATCTTTTCCAACCGTGGAAACAAATAAAATGACTTATAAGAAGAAGAAAAAATTCCTGTTTTAAGCATTTCTCTTACAAAATCCACTACCATAGAGAATTATACAGACAACATGGAGAACTAGAAAACTAGAACAATATACAGAGTTATTTAATAAAACAGAAATACCATGAAGCTCCCTTTGAAGTTGGATCTCCATCTCCTTGAAGTAAGTGTTAAACTTAACAATGGGAATGAAAATTTTAAGATGTGCACAAGAACCAACTGAAGCTCCCAAAAAACATGAAATTTGATGTTCAATCCAGTAAGTGTCTACCTGTAGTCACTCCAATGGTACCCTATACGTCCGGGTGATACGAATCTGAAAAAATAAAGGTAAGCTCAGTGGGACTGCAAACTTAGAAACTCAAAATGTCAATGTTCAACAGAGATATTGTTTTAAAAAAATAGCATGTTCGTCACAGACAGTTAAAATCCTATTAAATTCTGAAAGACATCTAAATCCTGACTGCAAATTACCATGCCATATGTTAATGTTTGATCTATCTTTTCTCATATGTTAATGTTCAATCTATCTTTTCGTAGTATAATAAACAAGCAAAGGTGAGAGGATCTAAGGCCTATAATCTCATCATGTCTTGAGATTTATCATCATTTGTTAGCCGCTAATCCCATGTCAAATACATAAATATGCTTGAATGGAATAACTCAGAACGAGAAAGACAAAAAAGATAGCAAACGCAAACACATCAATTCTGGTATATTCGCATTGGGCATTCAACACCAAGGTCACAGTAAGGGATACTCAATAATATTCTATACTCACAAAGGCCAATACAAAGACCAAGTTCAAAAAACTGCACTCTAACTTATCCCAGTGAAAACCTGTTTAAAAGTTCTGCAATCTCTTAAAGCTAAAAGAACGAAACTACACTAAAACCTAGGAAATAAGAAACACGTTAAAATAAAAGAAAACAGAAGTAGAACCACTAATTAATAAAGCTAAGAATTTCTTCATTATAACACCCCCGAAACACAACTTTGCTCCTATTTTGCTTCCTCCTATGAAATGATGGAATAAAATTTTAAAAAAAAAATTGGAATCAACAATCCATTTACAAGACTCATAACAGTCCCATCTTTTTCAGCACTTTTTTTACTTTCTCCCATCACTTTTTGACACAAATACATGAAATTGCAAAAAGAAAAAGCATCGCCGATAAAAACATAGACGTGGTAGTGAAAGATACCATGTTATTAATCACTTACAGCAATTAGCATTTCCCTTTCCATGTAGGAGTTAAAAATTCGAGGGAAAAATCCATATAATATTGAAACCTAAATAATATTAAAAGCTCAGTGCATAGATGCTGAGGGGATCTGTAGACAAGATCTGGCATGATTCAACGATAATGCATAAAAAATTCAAGATACGTTTAAAGAGAATAATCTGGCATTCTTATAAACCTGGTTCAGAGGGCTAAACCATGAAAGCTGTATACCTGGGCGAATGCATAAATTGCTTGCAGTATTCTAGCATAATCAGTTCCAAGCATTTGAATGACAACATCTGCCAGCAGTGTACCCCACAGCCTGAACAGAGAATAAAAGAATGGCATCAGAAAGAATACAAAACCAAGGATTATGGCGAACAAAAAAAAAATAAAAAGGAAAAAAGCATAACAAAAGTAATAAACATTAAATAAGTTACAGGTAAGAGATACACTGGACATAAAACAAATTGTTATTTGTTACATAAGATTTACATTGGGCCAAGAAATGAAACCATGCTCCTTAAACCCAAAAATCTTGCTGCAGCTCTGGAAAAACCCTGCCCATATTTAAAAATAATTAGAAACACTAAACATGGTAATATTTCGATCATACACCATTAAACAGAGTATAGAAGGAAATTTGTGTTGTCATATTTCATGCATGAAGTCAAAAAATACATTTCTACAGTTAACCATCTACAATAATGATAAAATAACCATCATTTGTTCACATCTACATTAACTTCAAAACATATTAATGTTAGTCAAATCTATCTATAAACATAATGAAAGCTGAGCTATAAACATAAGTCATTGTGCTCTAGATTTACAGATAATTTGTTTCCACATTTTCTATCAAATCTTGACAATCTTGTAATTTTCTGTCAAATTTTGATAAAATTAATTAAATGTTTGTTGTATGTTATATTGTAATGGCCCGGTTAACTTGAATTACCCCATTAAAGTTGAAACAATGAATTTAGGTTGGTTATGATTAAAACCTATTATTTTTCCATTGTTTTTCAAAACCCACAACGTTCCAGACATGTATAAAAGAAAACACACACACACAACGTTAAAATCCAATAACAAGGACCACTGAGAAAAGATAGCAAGAACTTGGTCCGCCTCTTCGACATAACAAATCAACAATAGTAGCCACCGGTAGTGGCAGAGGCTAAACTAGGCATTGCAATAGCAGCTCAATTTTGGAGAGTGGAGACAGTGAAGACTTGTGCAGATTTACATAATAAATTAGAAAATCAAAAGTGGGTTTTCTTTGTTTTATATAATGCAGACATTTGTGGTTTTTAATCACTTCAAACTCATGTTTTTGGTGTTTTTGTTTAATGGGTATGTGCAGATTTCTAAAGATGTTTTTTTTCTTTTCCTGAAGAATCAGAGAAATCGGTCCATGTTTGGTTGATAATTGGTGGAATTTCATAAATTTTCAATCGAGTAGAAGCCCTTTTTTCGATAATATAAATGGTTGCTAATGCTTAAGGTGGTGTGATACTATTTACGGTCTGAAATATGATTTATATTTTATATTGATGACTTTTGGCGATTTGAAATTCTTTAGAAGCTAAATTGGATTTCTGACTCGTGGTTGCAGTGATTATTTTTAATTTTTGGTATTCCCTGACAACTATTTTGTTTAGGCACTTAAAGCAGACTAATGGAAGTCAAAGTGCCATCCTTTTTGGTCAGTTTTCTTCATAAGAAGTTCTCTTTCTTGCCTTTTTTTTTCAATTGCTTTGAAGTATAATAACTCTAAATATTTACCCATGGGACATGGGATATTGCTTCATGCAAGTCTTAGTCTTAATTTTGATGTTATGACTCTTGGGTATATGTTGTTCCCAATTTGTGTCTATAGCATATATATAGGAAAAAGAAATTATAACGTTTTTACTTTTGTCTATTATAAACAGCTTGAGCTGAGATTTGAGATGATAAATATATTTAATTTTTATTAATTACCAAGTGCGTAAATTTGAATCGAAATTTTCCGTTCCTGATTCTTGATTTCGTTTTTTTCTTTTTGGAAATTTGGTTTTGGTATATGGAATTTGGTAGTTTTGATTTTTATTGTGTTGTTGGATATTTAAAAGAAACTGAGGTTCTTTGTTTTTCTTCCAGAGGACCAAAGTTCAATAAGTTGTGCTGGACTATTACGGATTTAAAGTCTTCTTTTCGTTATGTGGTAAAACAATAGCATGGGTGAGGTGGTGTCAAGCTGGAATTTGTTAAAGGTTGTATCAGGAACGATTCATGACGCAATTTTGTGGGATCAATTACTCGAGATTGCAAAGGAGAGGAAGGCAAAAATGGAGGCAGTGCTGATTTGGGTCCAGGGCGAAGGAACGAAGGAAAGAAAGAGACAAGACGTTGAAGATTAATTACAAGAAATTTATGTTGACAATTATCATTGTATTAAATCTTAAAGATTAATTTTTGGTGAATTCATCTTTGCTGCATGGTATGGTGTTTGTTAGGCGTTTGTTTTTTAAGCTCTTTTTATTTTTTTATTCAATATTTGTTGTTGAAGCTTGAATGAAAACAAAATGGTAGTAAAATCACCGTTAAATGCTGACGTTTTTCAAAATTGATATAATTAAACCGCATATTTATTCATTATTAGAACTAATATTATACTGCTTTTGTGCGCAAAGGTGCAGGTACTTAAACTAGTGAAACAAGTTACTAATGCATGGCCACATATTTCTAAGTAAAAAAATTTCATATGAAGATGATAGTTAAACAACACAAAGAATTTTTTATTTATCTTTATATCCACAGGAAACTACACTGGATTGCTGCAATTGTATGTTAATCTTATGAACAACAATATTCAGATAATAATTCATAACAATATTATTCACCTGTTTTGCTGCAAGCAAGGCCACTCTGGACTCCAGATTAATAGCCGCTAGTTGACCTCCCTAAGCACCAAGAGGAACTAGCTGGTTATCTTGCTAGCACATTTCATACATGGAGTATTTCAGAAAGAAAGGATATCTTAAGTAATATGGTTGACTTTAGTAATATGGTTGACAAAATCAAGCAGGTAATACCAAATTGTATGCAAACAGGTAAGTAAATCAACTCCATTGACCGAAAAGTATATTACATATATTTAAACATCTAAAGTGGTCACACTTAGTGTGGCTGTAAAACCTATCTTAGAAATCTATCAACATAAAAAGCAAAAAAAAACTCAACCAGAGGATAGCAAGCTTACTTATGGCATCCAAAATCACAAGCAATTTTTAGTCATCCAGTTGCCTTACTCTTTCTTTCAAGACCATGTTAACCATATGTCTTGCTTGAAAGTTTACGGCTTTTAGTTGATGGCAGTTTAAAAGATTAGCTACTTAGATCAGCACACAGGATCATAACCCCAAAACACTAATAAATTCCATCTACAAACATTGATTAAACGAGATGTACCTTCTCATGGGACAAAATAAAAGAGATGTACCTTCTTAATGACTTCCCCTTGTATTTGATATTTGGCAGCTTCTTGGAGCACCTTTCCTGTCAATTTCTCCGCTAACGACCACAAAAGCGACCTGTCTTAGGCATTAAAAGAAAAAATAAGAAGAAGAGGAACAAAACAAAAAAAAACTGGGATCACTTACAAATTGATAAATTTTGCCCAATGTGAACATGCTACCACCCTAGACAAAGTGCAGAGAAGTAAAATAAATAAATAAAATAAAATGAACTGAATCATATGAAAAGACGTGATAAAAACAGGGTATCGTTCCCGAGTAGAAAAGAAACAACAATTATTTTAATGTCTAAAACTTTTCACCTTCAAAATTATTGACTTAAGTTCTTCTGCTCCAAGTTTCTAAGCAGCAAAGTTCTGTATCTTCTGCGGGCTAAGTCCATGTTGTAGACTGCCTTCACCATCAGAAGAATAAGATGATTCCCACAAACCCGGAAATGTTCCTGATTCTTCACTAATTGAAGGGAAATGGAAAAATTAAAGTAATTATAATAGCAATCAGATAAATAGATTCTATCCAATTACAAGTTATTTCTTAATGTAAATAATGCTCCCTCAAAGTTTACAAACCATACAACACTGCTAGCAACCATAAATTTTTATCCTGGAGATAATTGGAAATAGAACTGATCAACTTTTTTGAAAATTTCTCAAGCAGCATAACAAGAGGTACAGGCTATTATATCACTGCGATAATGCAATTAAAGAATCAAATAAATTCACTAACGGTTCCCGAAACAAGTTTTCAGCTCCAGTAAAACAAGTTTTTTTTTTTTTGAACAAGAGTAAAACAAGTTTTTTAAATCTAATGGCATGCCAATATTTGATGAAATTGTATCACTGATCAGCTTCTAACAGCATATGATGAATTGAATTATGTGGACAGTAAACTACAAGAATCATTTAATATCAAGCATTAGCATATCTCCTATTTGCTTTCAGTTGAATTAGACTTAATTCCCTTTTCCCTTTACAATTTTTCCTTTCAGATGAAATTAATTGCCTACATTTTTAAATAATCAACCATCTCTTTAGAATATCAAACTCATGTTTCATTAAGCTTATAAAACTGGCATATTCATAAAAATATTACATCTACTACAATAACTCAATCAGCGATAGAAGCAAACTGCTGGGAAGTTTAAATGAAAAGCCAACCTGGAATATTCTTTAACTAGATGAAGAAAAAATTTCTGCTTCCAGGTCTTCAGTAGCCAATTTACTAGAGCAGGGAACATTCAACTTTTTCCTCACACCAAGTAAGACATTCCTATATGAAGGCCTCCAACCCCTTAAAAAAGGAACCTAGACAATGAAGAATAAGATAGCAATCACCATGGACTACAGTATGTCAAAAAAATAAAAACCTAGAATGTAACCTTAGTTAATTTAAAGTGCAAATGCAATGTATTAACTAGAAACACACATTTGTTCACAAGCACAATCATCACTTCAACTAATAATTATATTCACAATTACTACATAAATCAAAAAATATATATTTCCTGTTAAACTAAATAACCAATATCAAAAACGAGATGGCTTACTAAAAGTACATAAATTCACAAATAAATAGTAACCGTGTTTCCTTTATCAATAAGTTCATCCATTTTGGTTTCAATTTGAGTAAATGAACTAAGAATGAACAATCAAATCCCAAAAGGGTCAATTTGTTAACCGAACATCAAGCATGAAGCAAACAGAACATTCCTTCTTTTTCTGACTTATCCCAAAAAAAAAATTCTTCGTTCTTTTCAGTTTTCTTTGTGTCATCCCCCTCTTTACTCTCATTTATTTGCCCCATTTATCATCAAAAGCATAAGATCTTTCTCACAAAAAAAAAATCAATTTACTGCACCGCTGTTACATCCTGCAACAAATTCTATCGAATATTGTCTCTAATTCCCAGCACAGCTCTCAACTAAGTAATATTAGACAGTTGCTACAATCTCATCTTCTGAATCTAGTTCTTAATTGAGTAAAATTGGATTCAGTGAGACTTACGTCCTTTTGTTTTGTATGCTTAGAGGTTATCAGTGCTTTTACTTTATAATTGACATTTTAAAGTTCATATATTTTCTTTGACAACTATATTTCTTTTAAGGCTTTCACATTTGTCAATAGATTGTGCAATAACACATCAAAGCAAATGCATTATAGTTCAACATATTCTATACTCAATTTTAACAAGTAAAAACCAATCCAATTATGACTTAATAA
>CAODLS010697268.1:0-14592 GCA_948243855.1 Flueggea neowawraea
GAACTTGAAAACACTTAAATTTTAATTTGAAATAAACTAAGCTCAACTTGAATTTTAATTACAAGCTGAGCTTCACGTTTTCGTCAAATTTTAAACAAACAAAGTTTACATATATAATATAGTTTGGGTGGAGCTAGAGCTCAACAGAATTGTTGTCGTGACTAGTGAGTACTGAGAACACAGATACAGAGTTGATTAGTGGCACGAATCCTGGTGGTATTGATTTATTTACAGAATGCAAGAATAAGCAAAGAAAAAAAGTTAATTTAGAACAAAGTGAACTACATGTTACAATTGATATTTCTTATCGCTTTCGACTCCTGTTGAGTGAATCAAAAGATGAACGTACGTAAAAGTCCTTAAACAACAGACAAAAGCCGAGAATCACATGACACAAAGACGCCTGAAATTATCGGACCACTATATACACATTGAAATAGACCAAATAAATGTGTAGCGTGGAGGGGACTTAGGGACCATGCCAATATAGTGGCACCTACTTTGTTCCATGACCCAGCCAAGACTCGTCCTCCTGCTTTAGTTATACAATTTCTCCTTCTAAATGGTTCGCCTCTTGGACCAGAAAAGCGGTAGTAAAGTTTCACGGCCGACCAAATATATATATTAACCCAGATTTACTTTGTGGGCACTAGAGAAATGCTTTGATGCTGCAACCCCTGGAGGAAGCGCTGTCTCCGCTCGGCTCCTTGCATTATTTCCATTAGATGCCGAAAAGCACCAGCTGAAAAATGAGTACCACTTCCTGCTATTGCCCATCTTGGATTCTTTTTTATCAAATGTCATTGTATGTTGGTCAAATCGAAATTCGAACTGAAGCTAATATGTGATCGAATTTCGTTTTGGAACCAAGTTAATTTCTACTTTGAATTTGGGTCTTTAAGATATTTCAAGCTCTTATATAGAGCATTAAAGCTTGAATATTTCTTGAAGAACACGGAATTGGTCTGGGTGGGATTTCTTGGAAACTCTGACTCTGTGGAAAGAGTAGTGCATTTGAGAAAGAAAAGCAGAAAATAACAGTGAATGTGATGTGATCGTAAAAAGATAACTAAATAAATGATTGAACAACGTGTTTCAATTGTTACTGTCAATGAAGTTTTGGTCATTCCTTGATCGTCAAGGGAAAGACACCTGGCCGTTACAGATTGCTGCTTCTAGGTTGGTTCATGTGTGTTGAATGGTCAACCTTATTTGGCTACTTTCACTGATCAAAGAAATGGTAACGAAACTACCATATACTTGATATCAAAATTTCAGAACGGAGTGTCAAATTTGACAATATTTTACACAACATAAAACTTTTAACCTATACTTGTATTCTTACTATTACTAATTATATACATTCTATTTGCAAGAAGCAGAATATTTGGAATTTAGAGTTGATAACGGGGTTAATAGTATGATCAGTCCCATCACATACACATATAGTGTTTGTTTAGTAAAATATTCATATTATATATTACTATTTAAGCATATTATTATTATAAAAAGACGTGCTCAAATATTTATTTTTTTACTATATTATTTGTTTTTATAAATTTCTATAAAACAAATATGTGTTTTTAGTTTATTGTTGCAATAGTGAAGGAGGAAATATTTTAGTTTATGGATTGATATATGATGGATGAAGGGTGAGGGTGATCATGGCAGGGGCCGAATCCGGGGTCTAGACCCATGATGGTGCTTCTTCCTTTGATCAAATGTTGATAAAAAGTGGCATTTGACAGCACCACGCTCGAAGTTTTGGACAAAAATCACTCCACTTCGAAAACAAAATTGAATCAATTCTTTTGTGGGGACGGAGTCAATTTATCTTCATACACATCTCAATAATACTAGCATTTGATTTACGAAAAATATTTGTCAAAGTTTGGTGTATAATTTTACTCATGCATCAAGTGAATTGACAATTGATATGCATATTTGTATCAGTATTTTGCATCGGCACAAAATATTTGGCGCTAGCGCCAAACCGCCAAACATTTTACACTAGATTTGGTGCATGGATGAGGACATATACTAAATTTAAGTAAGAATTTTTCTTGATTTACCATCTCCCTAATATGAACTAAGATGTTAAAAATACTCAAAAATATCAAAATGGGAGATTTCAATAGAAAGCTTAACTGTTTCATAAGTAAATACTAGTTCTGTCAATTTATAACTCTTGAATCTTTGTCTTTATTTTAAAATTATTTGTGGAATAAAACTCTTGTAGACAGCCTCGTCAAGTTAGAATTTATTTCCTAATGTTTGAACTAAAAATTTTTCTTAAAAAAAAAAACAGAGAGAGGGCTGTGCCATTTTACAACAACTCTATTGGTTGAAGTATATTTCAACAGTAGATTTTATAATATCTACAAATAAGCTTCTTTTTTTTGTTTCTAATTCTTATAGTTCATAAAAAATACACCTTTGTTTTTATTTAGTATATTTCTTGTATATTTAAAAGAAGAACACTTTGATATAATATTTTAATAAATATTATCTTGTTTTTATTTATTTTTTCCGGCTAAAAGTTAAAAGAACCTTTGAATTAGTTTCTCGGATTACATTTTGTTAATTTCTCAAATGTGAAATACCAATTGGGCCATGAAATTCAAGAAGAAGGTCGAAAACAAGGACTGTGTAATTGGGCTTTTTAATATATTGAAGAGAATCTTGGTCCAATTTGTTTTCTTATATATCTTCCTTTCTTTTTTGTTTTCAAACTTGACTTCCCAATGACAACGAATTCACCTCTTGCTCTCTTCCTCTCATTCTTCCTGGGAAGCTGGCAATCTATCAGTGCCAACACTCCATGACCACCGTTGCAATGTTTGGCAGCCCTGCTAGCGGCATACTTTTCTTCTTATTAAAATTAAATATGGCTTATTTTGAAATCGAATAGTTGTGCTCTCTTAATCTTATCTTTACTTCTTTTTATTCGTAAATCAACATGAGAAATTAAACAATTTGATCATATTAAAATTAAATATGACTCATTTTGAATCAAATAATTGATCACTCTTAATCTTATCTTTAAGGTTTTTTTATTTGTAAATCAACATGAGAAATTAAACAACTTGATCATATTAAAATCAAATATGACTCATTTTGAATCGAATGATTGTGCACCCTTAATCTCATCTTAACTTTTTCTTATTTGTAAATCAACATGAGTACAACAGGACGTAGGATTCTTTATTCAAAAGTTAAGACTATAACTACATCAATTAGAATCAGCAAAAAACTTGAATATACTAAAGGTGTTAACCTTATGAGCTAACAGCAATCTTGGTACCATAAAAATTCATTGTTATTCGGACTTATCGCAAGCAGCAGTTTGAGTAATTATGGAAATATTAAACAAGAAAGGCACAATCTCATAATTAGTATATCATATAAATATATAATTATTGTAACGTGTAGGCAAACTCATTGGAACCTATGTAGAAGGCGGTGCATCTTTGATCTTCAAACACACTCCTCTCCAGGTCCTGGACGTAGACAACACAACCAACAAAGACAACAATGTATATGACAGGCCACATAAAAATCTGAAATGGTCGGTCTTAACTAGGTTGCATTAATCTTCATAATCAAGAGCTTTAAAATATTATTAAACCAGCTACTATAAACTGGTTTATACTTAACTAGGTTGTTTATCCAGTGACTAATAAGCCGGTATCGGTTATTATAAAATGCTCTATATGCTCAACTATTAATTATCTATTAAAAGACTATCATTAATATTTTTTTTAAAAAGGGTTAGAATAAATAGAATAACTCCTCATATCGGATGCTGCAATTGCCCATAAGTGGGATTATCCTTCCCAATGTTACAAGTTCTACATGCAGCACCATAAATTACACGAAAAGTTGAACTTGAATAGCTGCTTCAGGAATTCAAATCCTCGTCCGCTTAGACTAACAAACTTTAATATTTCAATGACCAATATTGTTACACACTTTTGTATTAAAAAAAGTGGTATGTGCATAGTTTCCGGTGACTGATCATAAAACCGGAGGCGCGCACGAGGAATCCCCACGAATGAGTCCAACAGTAGCTGCGGAGAACTGACGAATTGAGTAACGTTGGTCTGAAGATAAGGTTGTACTGGTTTAGTGATGTCAAGTTGCATGGGCATGGCACCCCTTGTTTGATCGAAAACAATGTGCCGGCTCTGTGGTGCTGGCATTTGGACGAATCTGTCTCCAAGTTGCTGACGTGAACAGACTCCTCTCTATTGACTTACTTCGTCGTTTTGTGATGGGTTCATTGAACCTCCACCATCCTGGTCTCCGCCTCGCCATTCCTCGTTCAGTTTTCTTGCATGGATTCAATCAGACTTATGAAACCAAAAAAAGATCATTCTCTCTTTCTTCTTTCATCCTTTATCGTGGCTGAAATGAGCATTCATTGCACCAAAATAATGTTGCATCCCTCAATTATTATAATCAATTATCTGTGTTATTTTATACAATATCTTGCCCATATAGTATGTATTTCGATTGTACCTATGTATTTTAATTATTTCAGAATATTTGAATCATAGAATTGAAGAGTTGATAAAAAATTCGGATCAAAAAAAGAAAGAAGAATTGATAATAAACTCATTTGAACTATTTCTAAAAGACATTGAAATTTAAATAGAACTATAGATTTACGAAACATCACACACACTCAATTATTTTATCTAGCACTAAATCGCTGGACGATTTAGTTATTTTACTTGTAAAGAGCAGGAAACTTCTTTTAGGGATTGGAACTTATAAACAACCCTTTTCAAGTATTTGCATTTTTTTTCCTATCCAAAAACACTTTGCTTGAGATTTAAACCGTTGCACAGGTGTTTTCATTTGTTTAAATCAATATATAACTAATTTTATTCAGAACTTAATCACAACGAATATTGTTCACATTTTCCTTGTAGGTATGTTTAGCTGGAATCAAACTTTGAAAACTCTTCTTACAACTTAATTTATATTGACAACTAAAAGGCAATTTATCGACTAAACTGCTGCAGTTTAACAAATAAAATCTGCTCAAATTTCAGATATTATACTACTCAACCAACAACTTATTGATAATTGATTCAAGAACAGAATTAATGAAGCCTTTGGAAAAAAGAAAAAGAAAAGAAGAATTACAATTTCGGCTTCGATTATTCCGAAACCCTATCCATATATAAAATAGTCAGAGGTGATCCTTCTTGACCGTTTCTTTGCATTTGCTTTAAGAAAATAATCTAATAATAAGTCCTTAATTATTAGCAGTAATCAATTTATTCATTAATGAGTATAATATACTCCTCTCATATTTGATTTGGCTTGTTCGAGCCATGACAAGTGTGGATCACCTTGAAAAGATCTTCGAGTCCCGACCGCCCCGCACGTCCCTTTGCCATCTCAATGTCACTAATTAATTATTTTTAATTAACGATGTTAATTTGTGTGGCTTTAACGACAACTTAATTATACATGGCATCGACGACAACTTAGTTTGTGTGGCTCTTTCAAACAAAAAAATAACAACTTAAATTTCTCATTTTCATTTAAATGGAATTTAATAATTATAGATTATACATAATGTATTCTTTCATCATACTAGTTATATTCCGCTTTTTTTAATCGCACCATTCAATTATGTTAATCGTCTTGGAAAATATCTTCATGTTTGTTTATAATAATGTTTGGTGTCTTGAATGAAAACATAATTTTTAACTATAGTTAGAGCTTATTTGGTTCAATTTTTCGTGAAGTTAATTCTTGAAAAATTATTTTTCGTGAAGTTAATTCTTGAAAAGTTATTTTTCAAGAAGTGATTTTCCGAAAAGTAATGTACTATTATAACTTATTGTATTTGGTTAAAAATTATACTTCCCAGAAAATTGGTTGAAAAAAGTCAATAATACCCTTATTATTATTAAATTTAAATTAAAAATAAATAAAAAAATATTTATTTTATTACATAAATATATCTTCAATGAGCATTAAAATTATAGTTAATGGTTCATACAAATCTATAATGAAGACTAATTTTTTTAAAATTTGACAAAAATAAAATTATTTAATTAAATAAAAAATATTTCATATAAAATATTTTGTTGAAATGATTAATAAAATTTATAAAAATTTATCTATACAAAATAATCAAAAAATTTATTTATGATATTAAATTTTTTTAGTAAATAAAAATTTATAAGTAAATAGTATTTTGATGATATATTCGTAATTATAATTGTGTCAACTAAAGAAATTAAACTTTCTGACCCCCTTAGAGAAAGTTACTTCTTGAGATCAAGGGGAAGTCACCCATGTGACTTCTGGAGAAATTCAACTTCTTTTATTCAATTAAGCAAAGGAAGTTTTTTAATTTTCCGAAAAATTACACTTCCCCAACCAACTAAACTCCAACAAAGCAAACCCTTAATTTATTAAGGGACGGTGAGGTAAATTAATAAGAGTAATTCTATTTTTTAAATGAAATAAGAGTAATTCTATAAATTGGCGTAAGTTAAGAAAACAAAAATTGTCTTTTAACTCAAGACATACATATTTTTCAAATTGATTAAGTCTTCATATATCGTCTAGAATAATTTGCTTCAATATTGATTGGACTGCTTGAAATACATATTTTTCTAATTGATTAAATCTTCACATACGGTCTAGAATATTTTGCTTCAATATTGATTGGACTGCTTGAATTATGACGACTTATGTATATATAGTCAAGCCTCGGATTGAGAATAATAATTCGTCTAGAGAAATAATTAATTAGTCGATTAGTTATTTACCAGCTAAGCTGCTTATAGCATGATTGATCGAGGCCTAATTGATAATCCAACGTGTTTATAATTATCAAGCTGAAGAATGTAAGAAAAAGTGGCCATATCTATAAACCCAGATAATTTACAATTAAGTTCCAAGATTATATTAATTAAGATCACTATGACAAATATCTAGCCTTATATACGTAGCGTGTGTGTGGTTTATTGCATTGCACATCTCTTTCGATCTTTGATAAATATTTCTAATTTTCATTATCATTGTTAGTAGTCAATATTTTTACCTGTATCTCCACCTAAGAAATAAAAAGGTCAATAGATATCAACTTCATCTTAAGCTCATGAATTGTTTTTTTTCTTGGATGAATTGTTAGCATGTTTAACGGCTATTGACTACCTTGACAACGGAAAAATTAATTTTAGTTAACCTATGATGTTTATATTTTGTTAGAAAAATGCGGTCCACCTGTCGATTGGTTCGAGCCCTGTTTGGTCAAGACTTTGTTGTTTTGATCATTGACCCAATCCAATTTGGTCAAATACTAATTGGATAAGTGGCAACATTAGGCTCTACATAAGTGTGTAGAAAATAACACATGCATCAATTATATATAGCTGACACATAACCCTAATTAGGGTTTGAACCTTCATAACATTCTCTCTATATAGAGAGTTGAGGCCGTTGGCATCTTTAGAGGAGGAGAAGAAATTTTATTCTCTTTCACCTGCTCGTGATTTATGCATTCATGTAGATTTTCTTGTAGCACATAGAAGGTGAAACTAGTTCATGTCATTCCCGTCGTTAATTAACGAAAGTAGTTTGCATGTGAGGCTAATTATAATTAGATTCACTTTCACTTCTGTTTATGTTTTCCATTGCGTACATCGAGGGTAATAACTTGGAACCGCTTGTTAATTTTCAATTTGTTCGATTATTAGTTTGTTGCATGTGAAACTAATAAGTTTAGTACATGAAATGTAACGAAATACAATATAATGAAAACTTAGTAGCATGCCCGTCACATATAACAACTATATGTTATCAACTGAAATTGTTAAGAATTATTTTGCGAACCAAATTAATTACTATACAGTTGGTATCACATGGTTATCCATTTGTCTGTAACTCAACAGGATGACAAACTGATTTGAGTAAGGTTAACGACCACAGTTTTCTTTGATTAATTAAAATGAAGAAAGAGATAAATAATTGATCCAACTCCCGGTTTCCCTCTAACAACAGTATTTTAAGCCGCCAGATGGCAGAAAAAAAAATGGCCGTCGTGGAGACAAATAAAGTATTCGTGTAGATTTATTGGCCATTAGTGGATGAAGGGCACTACTTATTAGATAGCTTGATCTCTAAATTAAACACAGAGATTAAAAAAGAACCACTATGATGGTACTTCACTCAATTTCATTTTTCATATCGGGCCATTCTATACATGTGCACACAACTGTATGTATATATAGTTGATTGATACTTGAATTAGGTGGTGTTTTTTATAATTTTGTTTAGTCCAATCAATTTGTAGTCGTCTCCACTATAAAAGAGTCAATAATTCAATTTTTAGTGAAAAAAATTGGAAAAATAAATATTTAGTGAACATGGACAATGACATGCGATTCTTTATATTGAATATTACTAAAAATTAAATATGCGATTCTTTAGTTTTAAAGACGCGACCTTTTCATGTTAGAAAACAAAATCATCCACAAAATGGTAATACTAGTTTTTGGCTTCAATGTAAATGATTGAAACAAACTTCGAGCATATTTGAAAATAGGATAGAACTTCTTAGGAGTAAGAATCGGCCTGCGTTTACTAGCCTAAATTGGATGAAAGAGAACAACAAATATAGCCATATGGATAATCTCTTCTGTACTTTGTTTTGTAAATTCTGTTTTAGATAGGTCAATCCTATCCAAATAAAACCTCTACTAATATTCGCCTCTTCCTTTTTTTTTTTTACAATTTTGGTTCACTAATACTAAATACTACCAGCTAAATTTATTTCAATTTCCTATAAAAAAAATATTCTTTGAAAATTCAATTAATTACTGAGAGGCCACAATATAAATTAAAAAATGAATTAATATAATTTTCATTTGAATTGAATTATTCTAAAGATTAAAATGTCAAGTTATTATGGTGTGCAATGCCGAATGCCAATGTTTATAAATCAAGACGTTCAACCACATGGTATCCGAAATCTCACATGACCCGACTAATAGCTGCATACCCAGAGTTCGGATTGAGACCACTGGTTAAGTTGTAAGAATTCACGCCAAATCATTTACACCCTTTTCATTACTCATCTTTTTTTTTGAACAGTCCACTATCCACCTATTTAATGTGAGAATTCGTAGCAAAATACATAAAAAGTAGGGCAAACTAACATTTTTGAGAATAGTGTGCGAGTGTTTCCCTAGGAGCCAAGGTAACCCTGATTTCTCCACTTTTCAACTACAGTGTCCTCATCGTCTGGCGGTGTGGGCTGCCCTCCGGGGTCTGCCAAGTTAGCATCTCACCCCCCCACCCCACTCTGGCCCCTCGGAACATGCCCATGGTTTCTCCTCAGGTCACAAGCATGTGCGCATAACCAATTTCCACGAAGAACATCAAGCTCCCTAACAGGCTTCAGTTCATATTTCGGAAAGCTCCAAACGGCCTTCCTTCCGAGAAACATTCATGGGTTCTCCTTCTGCAGCAATTCAATCTGATTTAGTAGGGGAGGTTGATTTTCTGTTTAGAGAATTGTTGAAATCGAATGATGATATGGAAAGTGTTGATGATAATTGTCCGGAAGAACGATATCTTGAGTTATGCCAACCTTGGAAAAATGTCCTGGTTATCAAACTGTTGGGTCGAACTATAGGATTTGGTCTCATCCATGAACGTCTACTCAGCTCTGGAAACCTCGCAGGACTATTACATGGACGGATGTGGGAAATGACTTTTATGTTCTCAGATTCTCGAGTCATCTGGATTATGAAATTGTCCTGCTTGGTGGTTCATGGTTGGTTTTGAACCACTATCTTACGGTTCAGTGTTGGACTCTTGCTTTTGACTGGGAACACTAGAGTATTAGACGGGTGGTGGTTTGGATACGTCTTCCAGATCAACCTCTTTCGTGCTTTAATAAAAGCTTCCTGACTGAGATTGGGAATTCATTTAGAAAAACTCTCTGCATTGATGAAACAACATTTGCAGCTGCTAGAGGCAAATTTGCTCGGATCAGTGTTGAGGTTGACCTCCAAAAACCTTTAAAATCAAAATTTGAGATCGGGGCAAAATCTTCAGGGTGGAGTATGAAGGCCTACATCTAATGTGTTTTACTTGTGGTCGTTATGGTCACAAGCAAGAAAATTGCCCATCAAACCCCAACATTGCTCCTCCCACCGAATTGAATTCTTTTGATGTGGTTTCACCAGAAACACCATGTGCTCCCAAAAATCCAGAACTTGTCTCGAATTTTGGTCATTGGATGTTGGCCCAAAATAGGCAAAGAAGAAAAAAGGATGTTATTAAGACTAGGCAGTACCAGGCCTCTGGTTTTAAGAAGGGACAATCTAACTCCCCACAAGCTACATCTTCGGAACAAGCTAATGTGGCCTTTGATACCATGGCTTCGGGATCAAGATTTTATGTTATTGCCAACTTGGAAGAAACTGGGTATAATCCTATTGTTGTAGAAGCTAGCCAGAATGAGAAGAGGAATTTTTTGCATAAGAACGATGCTGCTACTTGTTTAGTTGGATCTAGGCAGGAGAACCAAAACTCATTGAGTCAAGATGGGAACAAGAGTAAGGGAGGCCATACAAACTCTAAGATCTCATTCAGTAGAGATAAGCCATCTAAGAAGGCCAATTTGAAGCCTTCTGCTTTTGGTCCTACTCATAATATTTCTAACGTAGCATTTTCTATACTAGTCCCTTTTACTAATTTTATTTTATCCACTGAAGCACAGTCGGGTCAGCAAGACTCTGTGGTGGTATCTACTCCTCCATCCATTACGCTTAATCTTCTTAGCGTTCCCATTGTTCCTGAAGCCACTACTACCATCGAAGATCCAACTATGGTTGGGAGTGTCACAAAATCCTTCCCTCCTAAACCGCCTGACATCACAGTCCCTTCTACTCCACCTGATGTGATTAACATTATTTCCTGTCATTCGAGTCCCACATGGAGTACTATGGAGGCAGATCTTAATTTGGTTCCTAATGAAGATATGGTTGTATCTATTGAAGATGTTACTAGTCCTTGTGCTAGTTAAATTGTCCTCAGCCTTTGTCTATTTTATTATGATGATTCTTTGTGGGAATGCTAAGGGTTGTGCTAGTAATGACTTTGCTGCTATTTGCAGGAATTTGAGAAATTCGTACAGGCCTCAAATTGTGGTGCTCATTGAAACGTGGACTAGTGGCCAAAGAACTGAGTTTTTGATCAAAAAACTTGGTTTTCAGTTTCACATCAGATAAGAAGCAGAAGGGTTCTCTGGACACATCTGGATTTGTTGGTTAGATCCGGCTATAAAAAACGTTTTCATCCTTCAGCACAAACAAATCGTTCATTGTCATGTTCAATTGAAGAATTTCATAGGGTTGTCCGGTGTTGTCTATGGGAGTCCTAACCCGGCTCATAGAAAGGATTTATGGGATACCATCAGAACTATAGGAGCCTCTATGCAGGGCAAGTGGATGCTTATGGGAGACTTCAATTCTTTTCTTCGACTTGAAAATAAGAAAGGGGTAGGCCAACTACTTTTCATCAGTTTCGGGATTTTGCAGATTGTTTTAATGATTGCAGCTTATTGGAAGTTGATAGTAGAGGCTCTTCGTATACTTGGGAGAGACATGAGACTTTTGAGAAACTGGATTGGGCTCTATGCAATGTGGAGTGGAAATTGGAATTTGGTAATGCATTTATGGAACATCTCCCCTACATTAAATCTGATCACAAACCCTTACTTCTTCACAATAATGACTATGTTGTAACTACTAGAGGTCCTCGACCATTTCGTTTTTAGATTGCGTGGTTGGCTGACAACAGATTTGCTAAGTTTTTTCTGAGAACATGACTAATTTATTAAAGGATTGGAACAAAGATGTCTTTGGCAATATCTTCATTCGCAAGAGACATCTTCAAAACCGCATTGTTGGTATCCAAAGAGCATTGGAATCTCAATATAGACCATCTCTCATGAAATTGAATAAACATTTGAGTGGCGAATTGACGTCTATCTTAATCCAAGAAGAATTCTTTTGGAAACAAAAATCTCATGACAATTAGATAGCCTTAGGAGATCTGAATACGAGATATTTTCACGCTTCTTCTATCATTACCAGAAGTCGTAATCGTATTTTCTCCCTTCTTGCTGACCAGAATAGTACAATATCAGATGCTGACGTCTTGGAAAACCTTACAACTCAGTTTTTTCGTTCTCTATATACTGGAGATGGTTCTCACTGGCCGCTTGTTACGAACTGCCACTTCCCTAAGGCTTCTTTATTGCGGTGGGATAATCTTACTCTCCCTCCTTCGGAAAATGAGCTTTGGATCTGTTTTAAATATATGCGTCCCTATAAGGCTCCAGGTCCAGATGGGGTTCAACCTGCATTTTTGCAGACTCAGTGGAGTGCTATCAAGCCTTCCTTCACTAAATTTGCCCAGGCTATCTTTCAAGGTCGTCTCTCTATTGAATGTGTTAACCATACTCTCATTACTCTTATTCCTAAAGTTCCCGTCCCCGAACATATTTCTGAATTTCGGCTGATTGGACGTTGCAATGTCTCTTATAAGATCCTTTCTAAGGTGTTGGTTAACAGAGTTAAGATTCTTCTCCCGTCCTTGATTGGAGAGGAACAAACAAGTTTTATTCCTGGTAGGCTTATTATTGATAATGTGATTATTGTTCAAGAAGATATTCACTCTATGTGGAATAGGACTGGTCCTAAGGGTTGGATGGCTGTTAAAATTGATCTGAAAAAAGCTTATGATCGCCTACGGTGGTCCTTTATTCATGAAATGCTTCTATGTGCTAATTTTCTTGTTGAGTTTGCTAATCTTATCATGGATTTTATCTCATCGCCCCATATGAGTGTTCTTCGTAATGGTGAACGTTCTCCTGAATTTCGGCCATCTCAGGGGAATTCGACAAGGTAACCCCTTATATCCTTATATCTTTATTCTTTGTATTGAGCGGCTGGCTCATATCATCAAAGACGATGTCCAAAATCAAAGCTGGAAGCCTATCAAGCTAAGTCGAAATGCCCCTCTTTTATCTCATTTGTTTTTTTGCTAATGATTTGGTTTTATTTGGTGAATGTTTCGTAGATCAGATTAATACCATTGTTCATTGTCTTGATAAATTTTGCAGGGCTTCGGGGGAGAAAGTGAGTAGTACTAAGTCTAAGATCTACTTCTCCAAAAATGTCTCCACAAAGTTAACATCGTTGGTTAGTTCCAATTGCGAATTTGATAAGGTTGTTGGAGAATTTTTGGTCTATTGAGTGGATAGCGGAAGCGACTAGAGACGAGAGAGATAAATCAACACCAAGATTTATAGTGGTTCGGCCAACTTTGCTTACATCCACTACCTAATTCTCACCACTTAGGATTTTCACTATAAAGGTTATTGATTACGGCTCAATTCAAAAAAGTCAATACACGAGGTTGATTCCGGCTCAACACCTCCAAGGCCTACACAATGTTGTTTTCCTTAGGTTCATAACAAACCTCTCTATAATGTTGTTTTCTATAGGCTTACAACAAACCTCTACAATGTTATTTTCTATAGGCTTACAACAAACCTTTCTCACACTCTCAAAGTGTATACAAACTGTTTACAACATATGAAGCTCTATGCTAGAGGTGGATATTTGAGTTTGATGTTTGAAATGTGATCTCTAGCTTGATTGGTTGTTTTTCTTGGTCGGAATTGATAGGAAATTTAACACAATGAATTCTGAGGTTGTTCAACATGCTTCTACCCTTCTTTTGATGTATTTATAGCATTCTCATGCCATATGACCGTTACTTTGAAGAAACTAGCCGTTGGAGTGCATTTAATGCTTCTGCAGCTTTCTGTGACTCAGCTAACGTGAGTTGCCATTACAAGATGTACGTTGATCTTGCTACATTTCTAGATAACGTGTGTTGCAATAATCGTGACGTACATTGATCATGTCGGCTTCCTAGATAATGTACGTTGACTTTCTTCTGTGTACGTTGTGATCCTTCACTACGTACGTTGTACATGTATGACGTACATTGTGCTTAGTCTGGAACAATCCAGTAGCCTCTGTTTTCTTTTTGAGCTTACGTTTACGTACGTTGTTGTCTATAACGTACGTTGTGGATAAGTGCAATGTGCTTTGCACGTGAACTGCGTACGTTAAGCTACATGCAGTGGCTTATTTTATATTTCTGAACTCTCCAATGTGTTCCACTTCAAGTCAAACATTTTGCTCATCATCAAAACCATTTGTACATCATCAAAACATATAAGAAACTTATTGTTGATCACCTATGATCCAACAGAGGTCTCATCACATGGGAAATACCTTGGAGTGCTGATATTACAAGGAAGAATCTCCAAAATTACGTATGGCTATTTGATTGACTCTATTAATCAGATATTGAATGGTTGGGAAGCCAAACACTTAAGCTTTGTAGGGCGGGTTACTTTGATTCGATCGATTCTCTCCTCTATCCCGAGATATGCTATGCAGACTACCGTTTTCCCTGTAGGGCTCTATGATGAGATTGATAGGCTTATTCGTTGATTCTTGTGGGGCG
>CAODLS010697303.1:0-13165 GCA_948243855.1 Flueggea neowawraea
TAGTCTTTTTGAGTCTCTAGTGAGATTAAAATACATTTACTGCAGATACTTGAATGATGGGAGACCCTTCTGGCAATATATAGTTAGCTCCTCCACTGGCTGCTCTGACTCTCAGTACTTCGAAGAACTTTATAACTACTACACCACGGAAAAGGTAGGTTTGCTGCCTTTGTAAACTTTTATCTTTCTAAACGCACAGAGCAACCATTTGTTTCTTGTTTTGTTTGTGATGATTTTCTTGTCTGCAGGCGTGGCACCTCTGTGATCCTGATGCTGAGAAAGTTTTTAAAGCTCTTAAAAAAGCAGGAGTAAAGTTGGCTGTTGTGTCAAATTTTGACACCCGACTTAGGCCGCTCTTGCAGGCTCTAAATTGTGATCACTGGTTTGATGCTGTAGCAGTTTCAGCTGAGGTATACATATTCTTTTATCTATTTTTCTTGCCACTTTTAAACATTTAAAAGGAGAATTTAATGCATGATTCCTCTGGAAGCAATGATGGTATCATAATCATATGAAATAAACCGTGCAGCCAAATTAATTTGAAAAAATGGACTTAAAACTAGATGCTTGCTTATGGATGTGATGCCACTTTATGATTTTATTGAAATTTATTAATTTTACTGTTGCTTAAAGGATCTTGTGTGATATCTTGTGAAATTATAATTAATATCCACTCCTTAATGTATCTTTATTGTTGACAAACATGACCAAGATGCTAGTAATTTTCTGTAGTTTCTCACTTTCTGAACAGGTTGCAGCAGAGAAACCTAATCCAACAATATTTCTTAAAGCTTGTGAGTTGTTAGGAGTAAACCCGGAGGATGCTGTCCATGTAGGGGATGATCGCAGGAATGATATATGGGGTGCTCGGGATGCAGGATGTGATGCATGGCTTTGGGGAAGTGATGTTCACTCCTTCGAGGAGGTATGCCTTAAAATTGAGTCAGAGGAAGTTATAGAATATTAGAAACTATGTGAATAAAACTCGCCGTGAATTCTTGATGATTTAATATGCTTCTTAAAATGTTGTCATGACCTTATCTTGCTTGGAAACATGGTTCTATGGTAAGTTCTGAACATGGAAGTGAGATATTTATTGATGGTTCGCCTTTTAAATTGTAAATGTTAACCAGTGGAATTATATATTAGAGTAGAACCAGAATTCATAATATGCCAGCACTGTATTAATGTGTATGTTGGTAATAATATTCTCATGAGTTCAGGTGACTGCAAATAATCAATATATAACAACTCACACACACACCATTGGCATACTGTGCTTTGTTGTCATCATACTCATCGTTTTCCTCACCATTTGATCATTTTCCCTGTTGACATTCTAACTGTGAAGGCTTTATTCTAAAACTTCATTTTGATTTCGTTTGATGCAGGTTGCGCAAAGGATAGGTGTGAAGGTTTAAACGAGAGTACATTATTGTTTGTCGTGTTGCTGGATCTTTACATATGTACAGTTTTTTTACTTTAGCTTCTAGGTGGAGTTTGTGTATAGTTGTCCTCTGCTCTAGTTTTCAGAAGAGAGAGAGAGAGAGAGAGAGAGAGAGAGAGAGAGAGAGAGAGGCACTAAGGCTATTACGGCATTACCTAATGCGATAATAGAACAGACGGAATAACGGTAATTAGAAATAATATGTAGCCTTTCTTTATCAAAACTTGCCTGCTTAAGTTGATTTGTTTTCTCCAACTGTTGTCTAATTCTCCACAGCTTGACAATGTTGATGTTCATGCAAAATCAGACAGCACAGCGGTTGTGAAATGGTTCATATTTCCATTAGATGTTAGAATGCAAGTATGTGGATGTGTTGATGTTCATTTTATGCTTTTTATGTGACTTGGTGAAGAGCATGGGTAACCCCAAGGTAAGGGGGAAAATTACACTTTATTAGAAAATAAAATTATGTTTTTGACAAATGCTATCTAAGATTCTAATTTTGACAAATGCCTCAAAAAATAAACTGAATTTGACAAATGCTATATTCGCGAGAAATGACGATATTTTTGAGTGAATTGATTTTTCGCAAAAAAAATGAATTTTAGCACAAAAAAATTGCTTTTTTCAAGAGGTATTCGGAAAGTCTCCAAAAGTCTTCAGAATATTTTAAAAATGAAGTTTTAAATTTTTTTATAATAAATGTGATTTAATTTAAAGTTTTTCTCTAGATATCTCTAAAAATTTAATTTAATGATAATTAAATTGTCATACAAAAATATATAAAAGTTTACAAAAATTTACAATGATTTTCAAAAGTTTTCAAAGGACGTTTTCAAAGGTATTCAGAGGTCTTTAAAAGAGGTCTTCAGAGATCTTCAAAAGATCTTCAGAGTCTTCAAAAGAAGTATTTGAAAGTTTTCAGATATCTTCAAAAGGCCTTCGAATGTCTTCAAAATGTCTTCGGAGATCTTCAAAAGGTTTTCGGATATCTTCAAAGGTCTTTAGAGGTCTTCGAGAGTCTTTGAAAGTCTTTATAAGGTCTTCACAAAAGGTATACAAAATATCTTTGAAGGTCTTTAAAAGTCTTCGAAGGTCTTCAAAATCATCCTGCACAAATCAACCTACATAAAAACGATTGTCGACTGAGGTCTTCAAAATCAATTAGTTCAATCAATATTTTTACTTTTTTCTATAAAAAAATATTATGCAGCGGCCAAGTCTCTACCACCCAATTAATTCATACCACGGAACCCTAGATGCGCCGCCACCGCCGAATCAAAACAACAATCAAAGCAACACAACCAAAAATCTCAACAAAATATCAAAGCAACAATGAAATCAATCTGCAATGTTCTATAATCAACTCATTTGAAGCTATATCAACACATTTATTGCTAAAAAAAATAGTAAATCTGTTCGGCCGCCACCCATCCTAAACTTCAAACCCTAGCAACAACCGTCGTCGCCTTTTCGTCCATTTGCAGCCACTGACATTCTCTTAGGAGGAACACGCTGATGTCGCCACTAGATTTGCCACCTTAACCGTGCAGCTCCACGCCAGGTAGAAGCAACGATAGGACTGAGATAAATGTCGACGTTCGCTTTCTTTATCGGTCATCGTCGATCGATCGCTCGCCCTCTTTCTTTGTCGGTCGCGATTTCACTCGCGTTTCTGGATCAATTCTAGATCTGGTGGTGCGACAGACATGGTGGAAGGAGGAAAAAGAGGAAGAAAGGGCGAACAAGAACAAAGGAAAGGGTGGAGGAAGAAGAGGAGGAAACGACGGTTTCAAGAGGGACAAGAAGAGAGAAACAAGAGAGAGAAAGAGAGATAACGAGGAGAGAGAAAGAGACAGACAAAAATTGGACTAAAAATGAGATAACGAGATTTTGAGTTTATATATTAAATGGATATGGTATTTTTGAGGTTGAGTTTTAGAATTGTGGTGTTTACACAACTATGCTTCAATATTATGATAGTTTAAGAAATACAAAAATGGTATTTCCATTTGTATAAATCTACTATTTAATTTAGACACCTGGTATAATTAACTCCAAGGTAATTATATCACCTTTGGTTCCAACTCTACTTCCCCAAAATCAGCTAGTGTTTGGGTGTGTCGTAGGTTTGGTTGGATTCACCTTAAAATCTTAGGGCCAAAAATATATACACGTGGCCCAGATTTATATATTATGGTAAAAATTTAACAATTATACTAAATTAAAATTTAAATGCCATGAAAGTTTTCAATATCAGATAAGACAAACTAAATTTAAAAAATGTCATGTTCGAGAAAAATCGTGATATTTTTGCGAGAAATTGATTTTTTCCCTAAAAAAAGATAAGTTCCAAAGGAGAAAAAAATCTAGTCTTTCAGAATGTGTCCGGTGATGTATCTAAATGCATCCAAAATGTCTCTAAATCACAATTTTTTATATAAAATTTGATTTAATAAATTTTTGATATAATATTTTTAAAATTTAATGCCTCTGCATTACAATTTTTAATATAATTTTTACAATTTTTTTGATAGTCTCCAAAATGTTTCTAAATTGTAATTTTTTTGTATAATTTTTTATAATCAAATATATCCAAATTTTAATTTTTATACAATTTTTTAGTCTTCAAATATATTTAAATATCTTTGAGTATCTCCGAATGTATCCATCCGTATACAAAATTAATATAATTTAAAAAAACCTAACCAATCACAATTAAATCTTTATCATTTTTAATAATAGTAAGATAATTTTTCTGGAATTTCTTAACAACAATAATAAAAGGACTTTTCTAAAAATATTTTAAAACTTAGGTTTCTTATTGCAAAATCACCAAATTCAAACAAAAGAGGCAGCATATAGCATTTTCTCAACCCTAGTCGCCGCCCTTTGAGAACCAGAAGATGAAGACAGAGGCAAGAAGCTCGCGACCACAAAGATCAAAGGAGACAAGAGATGCCACACAGAGTGCGATGAGGGAGGAACAGGAGGGACGGAGATCAGTGAAGAGAAACGGCAGTGAGCAAATCGACAAAGAATTTGCGGTGACTAAGAGAAGAGCCATGGTAGAGACCTGTGAAGAGAACTGACAATCAAGGAGAGAGAATGGGAGAAGCAACCGAGATCAATGAAGAGAGAGAACATAAACGACGAAGGAGGCGCCAATCTCGTAGAAGAGAGAGAGAGAGAGAGAGAGAGGAGTGTTCAGGTTGTTAGGGTTTGGATTGTTCGAGATGAGATTGACAAAGGTGAGGATGAGAGAGAAAGGAAAATGTGAGAGAGGAAGAGAGAAAAAAATGATAAGAGAGAAAAAAAGATCAAATGAAATTAAAAAATTGACTTTTATTTAATCAAATGTGGTATTTTTCAACTAAAGATTAAAAATATGGTATCTGAACAATTGAACATTAAAAAAATTGACATTTTAGCAATTAGGAAACTAGTGTTTTTATTTGTCAAAATCAAAGTGTTTATACTGGCATGTGGCACAATTAACTCCATATTATGGATTAACGCGACCCACTTTTAATATCTAAAACAAAAAAATTGAAAAACTAAAGGATGCGCCAACTAATATATTTTACCAATTCATGGAACCAAAAACACAGAAAACAAAGCAATCCAAACAGACATAGAATCAAACTAGATTTCTCTCGATCTCCAATCTCTCTTCTTTCACTTTCTCTCTCTTTCTTTCTTCTTCCTATCTAGCTTTGATTTCTTCTCTTTTGTTTTATTTAATGAAGAGGATCAAATTTTAAAATTAAACAAGATCTTTCTTGATCTTAATTCTTTCACTTTCTTTTTCTTTCTTTCTTTCTTTCTTTCTTTCTATCTAATCCCAATTTCCTCTTTGTCCTTTTATTTAATGGAGAATATCAAATTTTGAAGGCTTGAGAAAGATTAGGGTGCTTTGAGTAATTTTGTAAAGGCCTGACAACAAACAGAATAAAGAGGATAAAGGTTTATCCCTTATTCTACTTTTTTCTTTGTTTATTCTGAGATTTTATTTGAAGGTTTCAGTAGTAAATTTGTGTCTTTGGAGAAGTCAAAAAAGAGAGGATAAAGAAGTTGAGTGCTATTAATAGAGCCAACCCTTTGAGTTGCAACCAAAACATTGAAAATGGTTGTGATGTAGCTTTGGATATAGGAAAAGGAGCTCCATTCACATACACCTTCTTCACTCACTAATTCTAATACCAAGAGATTCAAGCTTGTTTAAGACTTGTTTAGAACTTGTGTATTGTCTATTCATTATCTATTTGTTTGATATATATAAGTTCTACATATTTTATAACTTGTTTAAGACTTATTTAGTATCTGTTCATTGTATATTTGTTTAACAACAAAGCAACAACAACTCAACAATAAGCCAATGACAATCAACATAAAATCAACAATAAACCCACAACAAACTAACAACAAATCAACAACAAACTAACTACAAAACGACGTTGTTTAGATTGAAAAAGTAAAGTAAACATAACGGAAACAAATGACGTGAATTGGAAATAATGGAACCGTGAATCAGAAATATGACACCGTGAATCAACAACTATGAAAATGTGAATCTGTAATTATGGAAATATGAATCTGTAATATATTTAACTTGATCGTACAGAGCAAATATTGTAAAATAAAGTAGTTGAACTGCCTAATTTCCTAAAGCATATTGGCCTATTCTTGCCAGGTGGATCAGTTTAGACTCAACCAATGGGCTAAAATCTCTGCCCATTCCAGTCTTAGCAAGAAATATTTTGAGGAAATTACGTGACCTATTTGCTTTAGCATTTGATATTTGCTCTGCACGATGTGATTATACATATTACAGGTCCACTTTCTGTAATTATTAATATAGGGTTCCATAATTATTAATTTATGCCTTTGTTTTTAAATATATAAACTTTATTGTTTTATCGGCACGGTGTTATTTCAGTTTTTTTTCTTTTTATGTGTGCTTCTAGCGGCTATAATCATTACTTTTCACCTTTCCTCTTTGGTTATTAATTTGTTGTGGGTTTGTTATAGTAAGATATAGAATAACAATCTCTAATCATCTTCAAGTTGTGTAATGATGTTTGTGATCTGTATCTGTGTAATGATGTTTGCAATCTGTATATGAGCTTGTACATGAGAGTATTATGAAATCTACAGAAAATATGTTGAACCCTTTGTTTGTGAGCTTAAAAAGATCTAGTTTGATTTGAGGTAATGTCAGTCTATTTTTTATTGGTTTCTATTTCTTAGCGATTTATGGTTTGTTTTGAAAGTATATCAGAGCTAAATATTCACAATTTTATGAGTTGTTTTGACTACTCTATTTCTGAATTTGTGACGTACGGTTGTATTTTAGAATGTCAGTGTCGCGTGATGGATTTTTTGAAAATTTTGTTTAAAATTTTTTAAAAAAAGCCTCATGTAGTGGTAATTTGTATATTCCGGTCACATGTAGCTATATTTGCCCCATACATTTTCCAAAAACAAAACTAATTCTTTTTATGATAATATATGTTAATGCAATGGGTAATTTTAAGTATTGAGGCATGTGGAACAACATCATCTTTAATGAGAAAATTATATGGCACACTAGAAAATATTCCTTTCGTCACACAAAGATTGTCCACTATTCTTTTTTTGGATGTTCCAAAAAGATTGTCATCATTTTGAATAAACTTGATTTTTTGTTCTACTTTTCATTTTTGCCCTTCATTAATGGATGTAGATTTTTTTTTATATAGACAACAAAATCATAACCATATTTATCATATTAGTAAGGATATAAAAGTAAAAATGATGTCTCATTTATTATTTTCTTAGTCTTTGTATAAAAAGAAAGATGTCAGTATTTCTAGGATGAAAGGAGTAATATGTAAATTGTGTAATCTCAATATGGCAATCCAAGAGGGAGAGTGAATTGGATTTCTTTCTAAAAGTTAAAACCTTTTAAAATCTATTTGTATATTTTGAAAACCAAAACAGAAGTTCAATCCAAAACACAACCACATAAGAAGGAAATAAAAGAGAGTAAAGGATAGAGAATCAAAGCCTGGATTTATAATGGTTCCATCCTCATTGACTTACGTCCACTCCTCTAGTTCACTATAGAGTTTTAAATCAACTAACTCACTTTCTCACTTGCGGGTGGAGGAAAATCGTTACACTTTTTGTTTTGCAGGTTCAAAAGCAACCTTTACACCTTGTTTTTCACTGGACAAAACAAGAAAACCAACACTCTTTATTTTTCAATGAAACAAACAAAGAAAACTTATTCTACCCTCAAGCTTGATTATAAGTGGATTCTCAAAGTAAAAATAGTATTGTCACACCAACTCAGTAAGCAAATAGCAAATCAAAGCTCAGTTGGTACAAGAAAATGAGTAGGACAAAAATCGAGAGAAAATAAAGAATTAAAGCAACAAAGCTTGTACACTCTCTCAATAATATTTGTACCTTTCTCTCTCTTCAAAGAGAACTATTTTTAGACATTTTCCCAAAAATAGTCGTTGCAAATCCCAATGTAGTTGTTATGAGATCATTGTAAAATGCTGAAATTACTGATGTCAGTCATTGCTACATGCTTACTATCAGTACTACATGTGTAGTACATGATTTCATTAGATTATTATGCACAGTGTATTCCCTTCTGCATGCATAATATAAAGTTCATCAGTCACTGCTTGAATTAGTTTAATACCAGATGTCTACTATGCGCATTTGTAATATCCCATATTTTTGGTAATTATTATTATTATTTTTATAAATTTGGGATAAATTGAAATTTTTTTGGTGATTGAAGGGTAAATTTTGTGTTTAAGATGTTAATTGGGTGATTAATGAAGGTTAGGAGTGATTTGGAGGTGATTTATTAAGTGAAAATTGGTGGAAAATTGAAAAATAAAATCTGGAAAAAAGGAGACTGAACGATCGGTCGTCTGTCGTTGGTAGCCAAGTTGCATGTCGTTTGTCGCTGGAAAAGTTGTCATTCGCAGGGCGTGTTGTCGTCCGTGTGCATGCCTCAGACCATTGCCAAACGACGTGTTGCAGAGAGCTGTCGTACGCGCCTTCCGCTTGTCATTCGCACGTGTGCTGTAGCTGAGGGACCAAATGACATGTCACATTCATGACCCAAATTTCATATACATGAGCATGCATTGCATACAATATACATTGATATGACTACATTCGTTGTCCATATGGTTAGAGAATATCTTAGAAAATGTTACGAGATAAATATAGGGTTTATCGGTAGAAGAACCAGGATTTAAAAATGAAACAATTCGTAAAGAGGGGTAAATCGGTGGTTTCATAAGAAATTAGGATAGATGTATAAATAGGTATTATTTGGTTACTACTGGTTTAGGCAAGGTTAGGTGTCAAAAACATAAGAAAATCAGTTAATAAGAAGAAGAAAAGTGGTGGCTTCTGATTGGACCTCTTAAGCACGTCGTCACCTCATGCTTAAGCTAAAGATGATAAAATTAGAAGCTAAGCAGGTGGGACTCATTTTTCTTGTGCTCAGGTCATTTAGTTGAGAGAAAAAGGGAGGGAAAAGAGGAGAAGAACATATTTGCTTAGAGAATTCGATAGGAAACCTAGAAATCATCAACTTTGTGTCTACTGCATTATGGCAGTGAAGTAAGTGTTTCTCTTCATTCATGCATGTTTAATATGCATTATAACATGTATTTAGAGGTATGATTCTGATTAGAACACGAACGGATCATACAATACATATGAACTGAAATATAGGTCTGATTGTGTCTAGATTTCAGTCTGTATCGCAAATTTAGTTTGAGATATTTAGAGATGGATTTAGTCGAGGTGTAAAACATAAAAGTTGTCTATTTATGTGTCTAATATGTATCTGTAAAATTTTAGATGCTACGTATGAGCATAACAGACTGTGGCTACGAATTAGTGTAAATGGGTCTATTCTGGCGGAAACAGTAGTTCGATATAGTGCGTAGACTTCATTTGCATGACATAGAGTTTTATTTTTGGTATAGTGAACCCTTATATGTATTTTATATGTGGTTTAAATTTGAGAATAAAATGAATTCCTTTGGTTGTTGATGGGAGAGGAAAATGCAAACTGGTCAGGTTGTGTAAATAAGTTTAATTTGCATTTCGTCAATTGTTGTTAAATATCATAAGCCTATAAGAGTGGTCTAAAACATATGAGAATGTCTAATTCATATAAAATTTCATGTATAGGTGTATATTAGCAGTGTCGACATTGGAACACGCATCACGCATCACACATCATTCGAGCATTGCATGCGTATATAGGTACATATGCATTCTGTATTGAAAGGCAATTGTGTGAACTTGTGTAATAGGTGAGAAGGGATTTGGTGAGGCTCCAGATATGAGCTATAGGAATCCAACTTGTCTTGTATTGTGAGTGAACCCATTACGTGCTTTACGTGTTGTATTTGTATAGTGGCTTATATATCGTTATTACTGAGCTTATGTGAATTATATGGTATTATTGGTATTGGTTATTGTATGGGATCTTATTATGTATTATTGGTGAATTCTTATTTGATATACATTGAAGAATGGATGATTATATACTGGACCCATTATCTGAGCTATTGGAAATGATATTAAGATACAATGCTTATATGTGCTGCATTTGAATTCATATGACTTGAAAAGGAATGTTATGGACAATGTGATCAAGTATATGCAATTCTATTGGGAATATTAGTTATATGAGAAAGTATATGGAACTAAGTGTTATACGCAGTTAAAACTCATATGAGCCACCTCTAGATTCCATTCTACTATATTGGGCTGACCAGCAATTTATTTGATTCATGTGATCAGACCTACGGGTCAAATTTATTGGTATTGGAAAGATCATTGAGATCTATTATATTGGAAACTCGGGGCTATGTTTGACGTATTTGGCCATTACCAAATAAAATGGAATATCATTGCATACATATTTGGTGTTCTTATTGTAAATGTTTTACTTGTGTTATATTGGGTTGATTGTATATGTGGTACCTTATTATATATTGTTTGATATTTGTTGGGTTCCCCATTGAGTTGCAACTCATATAAAGCGCAAAAGTTTTCCCAGGTGTCAGCAAGTAGCTTTTGAGCCGATTTGCAGGCTTGTAGATACACCAACGCGACAGAGGTCATGATGTAGCGATCACTCTCTCTCTCCATTACACATGTGCATATTGGGTGTTAGAGGATGAGATCTAATGGCTCATCATGTTTTGTACCAAGTCTGCTAGACTTGATTTGCACTATATGATGTATATTATATGTTGACGGATTTTATTAGTTCTATTGTATTTATGTTGGTAGCTTGTATTTGTTGTAATCTTATGAATATATATGCATATGTTGTTATATGTTAAACAGTTATGTGAATATATGTTACATAGGTATGGGTGTTACACGACATGTCATTTCAATTGTTTTTTTTTTCAGTAGTGACCAAAACGACGTCGTTTTAGTCTGTAACCTCTCTTTAAAAATCAGTCGACTCCCTTCTTCTTTCTTCGACTTTCACTTCATTTATTCACTCAAATTCGACCCAAATCACCTCCTCTTGCCCTCAGATCGTGCATCCATCAATTTTGAGGTAATTTCATCGATTATTTTTATTTTTTGGCTCCATTTTATGCATGTTTATGCTTGAAATTATGGTTGAATGAAAATGGGTATGAATGGAGCTAGGGTTTGGTTTTGGGAGGATTTTGGCTTGATTTGGAGTTTTTTTATGTTAGATATTAGTATGAGGAACATGGGAGAACATGGATTCGGCTTGATTGATGAAAAATTGATGATTGTTATTTATGGGTTTATTTAGTCCGAAAATACAATTAAAGAAATTTATGGTTTTAGGATGAATCAATGGAAACTAAGGTTAGATTTGTGTTCTAGACGATGATTTGAGGCAATGTGGATGGTTCAGAACATCGGGTTTTGAGTGTTTTGATTTCAGGGATGTTTTTATGTGGTTTTCTGTTGTAAGGACCAATTCTGATATTTTTCCAAATTAGGGAGCAATTTGATATTTTGAGAGTTTAATGACTAATTTTTAATTTCTGGGAGTTAAAGAGCTCTATTTGACATTCTGACAACTTGGAGGACTTAATAGAAAATTTTAAAAATTTTGAGGATCATTTCTTAATTTTATGTTGGTCTGGGGACCAAAACATAATTTTACAAAAATTGAGGGACCCAACTAGAATTTAGCATAGATTTCGATTTTCAAGGTTTCAGACTTAGATTTTCGACCTGAATAGGATTTCCGTCATAAATCGAGTCTCTGTATTTGCATTGCATATCATGCATTTGGTACCGCCACAGTACCAGCATTTGGTTTTTGACGCCCGTTATGTTTATGTATCTATTTCAGCTTCCTGTCCATACCAGCACGACCAGCCACCCACCAGTGGTGCCTAACTGGATCATTTGCTTCGAATTTCAGGTGAGTGAAAAGGCAGCTTCAGACACACAAACTGTCTCCTCTATTATACGTTTTTGTTTGTGTCTGGACTATCTCTGGAAATAGAATAATTAATGGCTGGATAATTAATAATCTGGATTACATGATTATTATTTTATGAAAAATCTCTGTTTCTGAAAAAGGAAAGATTTATAATATTTATATATGGTTTATAAATATTTTCTGCAAAATGATTTTATCTTGTGTGTACGTCAGATACATATATATATTCAGTGTGGGACACCTATGCTACGTAGGGTGAAACGTAGTCTTTGGTACCATTAAGCAGTCAAGGCCCAGTTACTAGGGTTGATGGTAGTCGTGTTCGGCCAGATGCATGTACTCTGTTTTTGATTGATTAGTGGCAGAGCCCACTCATTTATACATTCTGTCTGTTTTTGGTCCCATATCTGTTTCTGCTATATCATATTTGATATATGTATTTTTATATACGTATTCGTTTGTTTTTTCATGTTGTCTGTTTTGGGTGCGAACGTTTTCAAAAATGAATTTTCGAAACTAATATTATGTATTAGCGTGTATATATATACGTATATACTTATATCTGCATGTGGTAGTTTTGAAATGTTTTCAAAATAGTTTTTGTGAGTTCTGGAGCCGATCTGAAGTGTCTTTTCCTCACTATGGATTCTTACCCCCTTTTTATCTATTTCTTGTCTACTCTCCGTTATCTATTTTTCAGGTTTACATTTTGGCATTCGACAACAGTCCGATATCTTAGACCTAGTGTGACATTCTATTGATAGTGAGTGCCCTCTTATTTCAGGCTCGTTTTGTTTATGTTAGAGCTCCACATCGAGTTATTGTTGGGATACCGGGTTGTGTTTTGACTTTTGGGTTTACACTTGGATTTACTATATTAAGAGTTATTTTGTATATTTTATATTACATATATTTATATGTTTTCAGTCTTTAATGTTTTAACCTTATAAATGGTTTAATAATGCTTATTTTAAATGAATTGGGTAGAATGTCTAATCTCTGAGGATTGTGTGGGATGTGTCGGGCTCCCATAGACGATTCACCTCTTACGTCGGTCACGGCCCGATCTTAGATCGTGAAAAAGGTGGTATCAAAGCGTTAGGTTTCGTATTGTCTGGGTCAGCGTGGAGCATATGTATCTTTGATTGAGTCAGTCTGATTTGTCTCTGTATATCCTTTTGATACGTACGTCAGTACTATGGCAATCGTTAGCACTTTGGCATCCGCATTGTATA
>CAODLS010697360.1:0-13569 GCA_948243855.1 Flueggea neowawraea
TATATTTTTTTAATATAAGACTTAAAAATTTATAATTTATTATAATTTAAAAATTATTTCTATTTATAATTAACTCAAATTGAAATCAATTTTTTTTATAATAATATAAAAATTATTTTTATATAGAATATTTTTGTATAAAGGTTCTACTTTGCTTGGCAAAATAATATATATGGACAATACAATGAGAAGGCAAAATCGAAAAGGAATCTCATCCGCAGCGGCTCTTCGTTGCATTATAGTGGAGTCATTTTCGAAAGAATTAATTAGAAGGGCCACACTTTGTTTTTTCAGAAATTAATGAGGACATCATATAAATTTGCCATGCATGAAGACATCTGTATATACGCCACAACTCCATTATTGTCAGCTTTGTTTTTTTTCAGTTGTTTTAAGTTTTTCCATATTTATTATATTAATAAAAATTAACCCATTTATGTAAATAAACAATAATTTATAGACTAAATTCTAAGTTAAATATAATTCATAGAGTATCATTAATCTTTTTGCTCTATTGCTAAATCTGCAAATATTGGGAAATATTATGTGAAAAGTACGTGGAATGAATTTCGCTATAAGTTCCAAAAAGTCTCCTAGTATTATTTATTGTGGGGACCTAATTCTCGGTATAGCTTTATTGTGTGGCTTGCCCTGTAGAATAGATTAACCGTTAAAACCCGACTGTTCCAGTGGGGTCTGGTTGATGATGAGGCTTGTTGTTTCTATCATTCTTGCATTGAAACCTTAGATCATTTATTCTTTCAATGCTCTTTCACTGCTGATCTTTGGAATCAATTGCTTAAGTATTATAGAATTTGTCGAGGTATTCATCCTTGGAAGAGGGAAGTTAATTGGTTCTCTCGAAAAGTTAAAGGAAAGTCAATTATTGCTAAAGTCCGAAGGCTCCTTTTTGGTAGAGGTGGTTTGTGTAGCATTGTTTGGTGTTCTTCCTGAATTGTCTTATTTCTCTGGCCAGGTGTGAGTCAGAGCTCAGTAGGATAATCGCGGTTTAGACTACTAAACAATGCTATTTGTACATACTGTAAAATTTTGTGCAATATTCTTCTGTTTTTACCAAAAAAAAAATCTGCAAATATTTTTCTTTTTCGATGGTGAATGATCAATTTACACTACTTACACCACAATTCTTACCATCCATATATATATATATATATATATAAAAGATAAAATATTTTTTTTATGCAAAACTATGGATATATATATATATATATATAACTATAGCAAGCAAAATCAGTTTGATTTAGTGGGAGCCAAATCCACTTTCTAACCTTGAGATACTGAATTCAAAACTCACCTTAGATAAAAGAGATTTAAGTAAATTAGGAAATATCCATGTAAAAAAAAAGAAGTATCTAATTAGTCATATCATTAATATTGTTTTTATTTTCTGTTACTGCGTAGCTCACAATTAAAAAAAAAATAAGACTATAGAAGAATAATATTACCACTATTAGTAGATATCTCATTTCTTGCTAATATTGCTGTCTCCTCAATAAGTCTCTCCAAAGTGCACCAAGATGAACCAGTCCCTTCCTCCATAGCCTTCTTAGCCATCTCTGAAAATTCCTTCACATTCTTCCTCACAACCTTCCCTAACTCTCCTTCCATCAATTCTTTGATCATCTTCACCAACCCTTCACTCTTCACAAACCCTCTCACTGACCCATTACATGTCTCCACTCTCACCCCTACTTTGATCTCCTCCACCACTATTCTTGCATTCGGAGGCTGCTCCGCCATCATCGGCCATGCCAGAATTGGCACTCCTTCACATATACTCTCTATCACCGAGTTCCATCCACAGTGACTCAGAAATCCTTCAACACTTTGGTGCTTTAGTATCTCTCTTTGATCAACCCAATCACTCACCACCATCCCTCTCTCTTCGACTCTCTCTTTGAAACCGTCTCCGAGTTCTGATTCTTGTTTCCGAATAACCCACAAGAAGTTTAAGTTGGATTCTTCCAACCCTTTTGCTATCTCTTTCATTTGGTCGCTTGAAAGCTCTGCTTGAGACCCGAATGCGACGCATAGCACTGATTCACCTTGGTCTAGCTTCTTGTCTAGCCATTGCATCCAAGCTGGTTTGGTATGAGGCTTATCGGGATTGAGTTCTAATATCGATGGCACAGCCAGACACAATGGTCCGATGAACCACGGTTTGATTTCTCCTTCCTTGTTCCAATGATCTGCGAATTTAGAGAATGGAGGTATTTGGAGGTGAAAATGACAAAGGAAGTCGGGTTTGGGGATAGAAATGGACCCTTCAATCGAAATGCACCATTTCACTAATACCTTAGTTTACTTGAGTAACTCATTCACTCACTTGAATGAAATTTGGCCGTGAGATGATTTTGAATGCATGACTTACTTGAGTATATGAATAGCTTACTCAAGTAAGCCAATCACCTTTTCACTCGAATAACCATCACAGTTTACTCAAGTTATCCATGGCACATTCTACTTGAGTAACACGGATTGTTTACTTGAATAACTCATTATCCCAAGGGTTTAAGAATGGCTTATCACTCCAGTAGCACACCATTTACTAGAGTAAACGTGCACAACACCTGAATAAACTCAAATTTACTCTAAAGTCTAATCCACAAACGGGTGAGGTGTTTCATATCAAGAAGTGCAACTGATACTAGTGATTCCTAAAATTTTTTGATATGCTTGATTCCTGAAGTTACGCCAGAATATTCAGAAATTTTGAACTGTTAAATTGATTGTAGAGAATATTCAGGCAAAGATTTTAATTCTCCAAACCGGTAATAAAACCATCTGAACAGCCAATATGTAATATTTGTATGTAAATAATTTGATACTATGGTTGATTCAGAATTCACAATTTCCCAAAATCATCTGCTTAAACAAATTGTTTAAATTTATTGGTGTTTTTAACTAACACTTGTGATTGAAGAACAAAAACAGCAGAGATAGAAGGCAAGAACAATAGAAATATGTGCTGCCAAAGTCTGAAATTCAAGGAAATATGGTTCATATACAGAAAAATTTCAGCTAGTGCATCCTAACAACAAGCAACTACATGGACCATGATTCCATAATCAAAAACTCCGAAAAATTAGCCACTGATATCACTAACATTTAGTGGTTAATTGGGAAAAAAAACATAGCTAGAAACAAAGTAAAAATCAGAAAGTGGTCGACTGATTTTTCTGCAGAAACTGAGGGGCACACATTAACAAAATTCAAACATAGATGCAACAAGCCGCATTGAGTATTATCATCGGACAACATTTATACCCTTGTAGCTGGAAACGTTGACTTCATTAATTTATGCAGAAGTACGAGGAATTTTTTGCTGCACTTTTAAAACGAAAAACGAATTGCTTTCTCTGCTGAAACAAATGCATCTGATAATGCTAGTCTTTCGTGTATCTTCCAAAATTTTAGGCAGATGCTCATGTCTTGACCGCAGGAAGAGTGGAAAACTCGAAGTGGGAAGAGATTACAGCCACGCAGGATTAGTCAAAGGGATGACAACAGCCTTAACTTGCAAGTAGTTGTTGAGGCTGTATGCTCCTTTTTCTCTGCCATGTCCACTCATCTTATACCCGCCCAATGGGACTGCAGCATCAAAGACGTCATAGCAGTTGATCCATACCGTACCAACGCGCAGAGCGCGTTTCAAGGTATTGGCAGTGTCAATGTTCTGAGTGAAAACTCCAGCCGCTAGCCCATAGTGAGTTGAATTCGCTCTGCGAATCACCTCATCAAGATCCCTACCACAGAAGAAAAGCAATGGTTATAACAAGAAGTTCAGAATTTAAACATCGATGTAATGCAAACACTAAAGGAATACTTCAATCTAAGCTTACTTATATTTTAAGATACTCTGCACCGGACCAAAGATCTCATCCTGTGCAATCAACATGTCGTCCTGATAGCACCATGATAGTTTTAATGGAAGGAGTCAAATAATTTTGTTCTAGCTTGAAGTTAATGACTTTTTTGTTGAATTAAGTTGTATTAACACTACCTTAACATTTGAAAAAATAGTCGGCTTAATGTAGTATCCCTTGGAGCCGCATCTTTCACCTCCGGTTTCAAGATTAGCACCTCCATCAATGCCAGCCCTTATATACTTAAGTATCCTCTGGAATTGCTTATCATCAATCTAATCACAACAACCAACAGACAGATACAAATGTCACTATATTAGACTGATCAATACTATTAAATTATGAAGCAAAAGGGAAATGTGAGAGAATGATCGTCAGATGCAAAAGAACAGAGCAACAGGACTGCAAACTATGTAGTGAGCTCATTATGAAAATCCAGATACTGGTACTACTTTCGCGGATTATTTTATCCTTTTTTTTTCTGTTTGTTTCACGCATTGCATAGCAATTGCTTTAGAGTTGCTAAAGGCATCACTTTAAGACATTCCGCTGACATAATTTCTACAAATTTCCTGAAGTGTGCACTTGAGGCCTAGCAATGGAGACCGTTCACCTGAGGACCTTGTTCAACCCCCTTTCTGAATGGATCTCCCACTGCACGTTTCAAAGCCCGTGCTTTGGCTTTCTCTACAAACTCATCATAAACTTTTTCATGCACAAATGTGAGGGAACCAGCACAACAGCACTGACCCTGCAACAGGAAACTCAAGCCATAAGCATTTTTATGACTAAGAACATATTGTCGGTACATTCCTGGTTGTTTCCAAGGAGATTTCCGAGAAGAAACCTGGTTAAAGAACAATGCAAAATGTGCAAGCTCCACAGCTTGATCAATGTCAGCATCCTCGCACACAATGAAATGAGATTTTCCTCCCAGTTCCAAAGTCACAGGCTTCAGATTTGACTTGCAAGCCAATTCGAGTACTGTTTTACCAGTTCCAGTTGAGCCCGTGAAAGCAATCTGAAAAAGAGCGCAAGATCTCATCCAAAAATTATTTACGTCTGACAAAAACTATGTTCTGAAAATTGTTTAAACTAATATTGTTACATCTAGATGTACAAGCACAACTGAACTAAATACCTTGTCAACATCCATATGAGAACATAAAGCTGCACCAGCGGTAGGACCATAGCCAGAGACCACATTGAGGACTCCTGGAGGCAACCCAGCCTGCCACAGGATAAAATGAGACTGAAATTACAAGACTATAAAAATGTGTTTGCTTGGATGCTTGCATATGAAATTATAGTATGAACAATTCGTCACATGATTGATTGCAGCAGATACAATAACATCAAACGAACCTCGTGCAAGAGTTTAGTCACATAGAGAGCAGACAACGGAGTTAGCTCTGCAGTCTTGAGAACAACTGTGTTAGCACAAGCTAATGCCGGGCCAATCTTCCAAGCATACATTAAAAGAGGAAAGTTCCATGGAATAATCTGTCCTGCAACCCCAATAGGCTCATGAAGGGTTTGAACATGATATGATCCGTCAGCCGGAGCAGTGAGGCCATGAATCTTGTCTGCCCACCCTGAATTGCACAAGACAATAACAAGGTTAGAATGCTACCACAGATGGAGTAATGACTGCTTATTTTCATTTTGTGTCGCCTACCGGCATAATATCGAATATATCGTATCAGCTTTGGTACTTCAGCATTTTTAACCTGATCATAAGGTTTTCCACTGTCCCATGTTTCAAGTGCTGAAATTGTATCACTGTGCTTTTCTAACAAATCTGCGAACCGCAACAATATACATGATCTTTCCTGAAAATTTGTAACAATCTATAATCTGAGCAAAATTTCTCAAGCATTTCATAATCCCTTAATGAGAAAAAGGTGTAACATTCTTATTCTTACATAAGGATTAAGGAGTCATCTTAGGCCAGGTTCCTTCATCAAATGCTTTGCGAGCAGCACGGACTGCACGGTTTACATCTTCAGCATCGGCTTCGGCAACTTGAGCAATTACCTCTCCTGTCCTAGGATCCATGGTTGGAAATGTTTTTCCTGGAATAACATCAAAATAATGTATTGACCAAGCATTCAAGTGCTACTACGTAGTCTTGCCAATACAGACCAAAACATTGTAAGAGACCAACCTGAAGCTGCATCAACAAATTTTCCATTGATCATTAACTGAGTGTGTTCAATCTTCATAGAAGGAGTGAGTGGTTCCTCAATAGAAGCAGCAGCAGTCGTATACCTGCTGATGCCTCTTTCCCATAAACCTGAAAATTCATGTGACAGAGTTATTATAATTGACAAGTCATATCCCAGTATCACAAAAGCTTTGGATTTTTAGAGATTCAACATTTCGACTACCAAATATCTCTTCTTTGTATTTTTTTTTTATCTATTTTCTATCAGCTAATTTATCTAGACACTTGGTATATATAGACACTTCGCATATGTACTTAACTAGTTCTGAAATCCCCCACCTTTCAGTCCTGCACTCAATCTAATATCACTGAACCACAAGATCGTTACTTTTTTTTTTCATGTATTTACAAAAAGTACCTACCACTTTCGATGAGTAAATTATTGACAATTCTTTCAATCTTAACAAGTGATTTCTTTGAGATTCCAACCCTATATGCTCGGGGCCAACCTACTTATCGCGAAACCAACAACTTGTTGGTATGATCATGAAAGTTTAGTATCAGTCATAAGAGAAATATTCTATGTAAACATTATGAAACAATTGAAGGACATGTAAAGACAGAATTTGGTCTGGTTTGCTTGTTCATACATTCACAGAAAGAGAGAGAGAGATGTGCTACCACAAGAACGTCTAGGAATGGAAACACGAGAAGAAAAAGAGAGCAAAGTGGAGAGCTTTCTAGTGGCCATGGACAGAAAATTTCTGGGATTTTTACGTGTTGCAGAACTTCTACCACCGGCCTTTAAATAACCAGAAATAGTCTCTGGCTAATGTTAACGATTATACAGCTTTGGAATAGCTGGAAAAATGGAAATAGCAGACTAGCAGTTGCAGAAACTTAACTATATATGGACGTGTAGCCAAACGGTCTTCTCGGTTGTGACTTAATCTCCACTTGATCATTTCAAAAGAAGCCTACAATTTCGCGTCTCTATTCATGCAAATGCAATTTTTGGTTATTCACTTACAGCTAAGAAATCAAGTTGGCAGATACAGAAGTTGCTTTTGAAACAGGATGAAATTTTGATTTACTTTGATATTTAATTTTGAAATTTATCCAAAATAAACCTGTTAGAACGTAATTGAAGCCTCTTTTACACCACGTGGTAGTAATAGTACGAATCTTTTCTTATGATCCAAAACTCAAACTTATCAAGTCATGAAAAAAAAGATAATAATAACCTTGTCTAAACTTTGTGAATAATAAACTTGTGACTGATGGTCAAAAAAAGGAAACTCGTGTCTTAACATATTGGAAATTCGGTGGTACTCGAGTCGTCTTTAACAAACTTTGTAATTAACTATTAACAACTCAGGTGTACAATTACTATTCATGACATATTGCATATTAATTTCTTATACTTTTTAAATTAAATATACAAATCTACAATTTATTTCTATTTATAGAAGATAAACACCACATAATTACACTCTCAAAACCGCTTTAGGTGCTTTGAAAAGGTTATAGGTATATGCAATGTGGCACCTAGTTGGCTAACTTTTAGGACTAAGCCTTCTTGTAACACGGTTAGAATTATGTATTGGAATTTTAACCGTTGATATAAAGACACATTATTGTGTTCTCATATTATAGTCCATCATTCTACGGGAGGACGAGCTACATGTGTCAGGCGCGGGGCACACTGGTCTAACGCTTAATACATTATTATTTTTTAAATCAAAATCTGACCGTTGAATTATTTTGATCAAACGATCAGATTTACTCTAACGGATTAAAATAAAATTGTGTTTAGTGGAAAACTGAGTAGGCATCCCGCGAGACTCTTAAAATAACTCATGTGTTACGGATGAAAAAACTGAGGAGTTAGGAACTGAAGACTTTAATAAAATAATAATAAAAACGTTGAGCAGACGTCCTGCAAGACGATTTAAGAGACCGTGAGTTACGAGTAGCCTAATTAACAAGATTAGACAGTGACTTACATCAGTCCATTTTGATCAACTTGCAACTTTTACACTGTAAACACTCAACAACTATAATGGCAAATTGGGACATGAACATCCCAAATCCTTCTATCAAGTGAAAGCTGTGGAGACTAAGACTGCTTCCTGTTAAATATCATTTCACCGATATCAAGCAAAACCCAGCTAGTAAAAATGAGTTTTTTTTTGAAGGACCAATCAATAATAGGATTATTTTTTTAATATTAATTAACTGGTTACATCCTAATAACATCATAATAGCACCAAGTATAAATTTGCAAATACATGGTAACATTTTATAATCATGCATAATCAAATAAATCAGAATGTCCGAATACAATGAGCAACACCAATAATCTGTACACTATATATAAAAGTATGAACGTAAAAATTAAAAAGGAAAAGTCTAAACTACCCTCAATTAAAAATTTAAATTATTGCAACCATTAATTTTAGATAAAGAAGACAAGTAAGCGTACTACAATTGTGCTACTATTTTACTTGTACAAAGCAACCCGTTGCCATATAATTTGTTCACTGTATTTATTGTTCACGTTGTATTATGCAGCCTTTTTCTTATATGCTATACAGAAAAGTTAAAAACCAAATTCTATATATATTTTTACTTTTTACTTTTATTGCAACCATTACATGTTTAAGAACATATTATTTAACTTGAAAAGTTACACTTTAATCTTTTAATTTAAGTGTTAATAAAATTGTCTGTCAAATTACTTATTTGTGGTGTGCAGTTAAATACAATTTACTAAAAAATATAAATAATTTTAAATAAATTAATGAATAAATTCTGATACAGAAAAAGGTGTTTCTGTTTGAGTAGGAAAAGGTGTATGAGTTTGAGTAGGACACCAGTGAGCTGGTGATGGAGACATAAAAGGACATTTGAAAGGAAAGGAGAAAAGTGGAGAAGATATGAGACATGAAGAGGAGAAAAGGAATCAATTTTATTGGATGACTAGGGTGCTACAAATCAAGCATTTTAAGCATTTTGAGTCCAAAGCTCAAGTGGAAGTGAACAACAACTCGCATGGGATTGAATTTGAGTAAAAAACAATAACAAGTGACATGGATGTTTGTTGAATGATAAATGGAACCAAGTCTTGACACTTGTGTTTGTGTGTGCAATTGAATGAGCATAGAGGGACTTAATTGAACAAGTGTGGACTATTGGTGCTAGCACTAGACAACATACAAAAATTATAAAAGGAGATGCGTGACAATGAAATTAAGAAATCTGGAAGTAGACAATATAGTAGCTGATTTTCGAAATTAAAAAGATTTTTCATCAGTCAGTCTATGCCTTGAAAATATACTTCGTTCTGTTAACTTCTAGACCCTAATGACCCTTACGAAGTTTATAATAATAAAGAAAACATACTGTTTTGACCACGATGATAGTTCATTTGATCCTTACAAACACAACCATGGGTAACATGAGCAACAAAAATACAAAGAAACAAGTAATTTAACTTGTGATTGACTAACTTTTCATAAAGAGATTTGTAATTGAAAATTGAAGTGACTATTCTATTAATGGTGATAGTGTCAAAGGCATAACCCTAATTTTTTTTGTGTAACGACGTGATAAGAGTTACGGTCGGTTTTACCACATGACAAAAATTAATGAAATAACTTTAGATTAAAATTTTTTAAAATAAATCAAACAGTAGAGACCACCATCAATTGCACTCTTCTACAACACGATTTGGGTTGAAATATTCTTAATAAAAAAAAAAGAAGAGAAAAATACCGACAACATATTTTCAAGACTTTGAAAATTCAATAACACGATGTAAGTTAGGACAAAAGTGAGGAACATGCATAATAGTTTGTAAGCAAAATTGATAACCACTAACAAAAAATATTAGATGAACCAACATTAGAGATAAGAGAAATTTTCAGTTAGGTGACGAATAGGATCATTGTCAAGGATCCATTTTAGTTTGTTAGGAGATGGCAAAGTAAGTAGCTAGGGGCTATACAAAGGGATGAAAGGCATTTATTTAATTACTACATGACCATATTCTTCACAATTAAAGCAAACATCAACAAATGGTGACATCGAGTGTTGCAGGTTGGTATGGCAGTGGCCATAACAATAACTTGAAGGGAAAGTTCGAGGGGAGTAAGAAAAAAAATTGATGTGTCGAACAACTTGAACGAAAAGCTCGAAAAGATCGAGAGGAGAAACAAACTAAGTAGATCATTGTACGATAGAGGTTGTAAGCGAGCTATAATATTCCAATAAAGGCTATCAGGTTTTGAAGAGCAGTTAGTTGATCATGAAAATGTTTGGCACGATGCTTATATGTGATAATATTATCATTTTTGCACAAAAAAAAAGAGTCTCCATGTATTTGGCACGCCTTTAAATGTCGAACATGAGTCTTGAACCCAGAGTTATGTGTCGTAGCAAGACACTCCATGTATTTTTAGTTGTATTGATGCTAACATCCTGAGAGACAAAACCTTAGTACTTAGTCCTTGCAATACCATCCATGGTGTTGGTTTGCGGTTATTTTAATTTTTTTAATATTTGTTTAACTATAGAGAAAGATTATTATTATTACTATTACTATTATATTATGTCAATTTACAATATCAAAGAACATCACGTGCAACATACGTACGTGAAGATATATTTAGTAAATATAATAATTTAGATTAGGCTAACAAAGAATCATGATTTAGAAAAGAAACAATAACCTATATTATTAGAACACATGGAACACATGTACGTGAAGATATATTTAATAAACATAATAATCTAGATTAGGCTACCAAAGAAACATAATTTAGAAAAGAAACAATAATCTATATTATCAGAAATATTTTCCCTCATATAGACAAATACATCCAATTCTGTTACAACATAAGATGATAATCTATTTTCACAAGGGCTTTGACACCATCAATTTAAGAATGTGAGATTATCAGCGCTAATCTACAGTATAAATCTACACTGATCTTACTCAAGCTCCTACCTATTGCCACCTTCAACTCATTTTTCATTCCGATTAGATTTGTAAACGAATAAGGTTGCAATTAGATTCTCGTCCTCGCCTATCAGTTTTAAGAGCAATGGTCCTAGCAAGATTTCAAACTAACTAAACATCCTCTCGAAATGCAGAGAAATCAGGCTCATCTGGTTTAAACAACTGAGGCATCTTTAAGCTAGAAGAAGCAGAATCAACTGCATGACCTTTTTGTTGAGTCCCTCTTCTGGTGTTAGCAGCAAATTTTGAGGCCAAGATGGTGGCACCAAGATGCTGCACATTATTGGCATTGTCCGCAGAGAACCTCTCACCGCTCTCGTTGGTGTAATCTCCCTCATCGCTGTAGTAGTACTCTTGATCAGGAACTTGAATGTAGCCAAAGCTCTCCTTTTCCGTTAACTCCATTGCCAACTTTCGCTTTCGGCACCTTCTCGAGACAGATTGTATCAAACAAGCACCCCATGTTCTCCATTGATGAGAATAGTATCTAAAGGCATGCTGCAGCTTTTTGCTCTGAAGACGCTTGAATTTATGTGCAACAAATTTCAGGTCCTCAGCTTGAAGGGCAAAGGCTTCAACTTCAGAAAGGGCTCTGACAGTCCTGGTTGAAGAAGGTAACTTTGCACTAGATGTGGGCATTAATGCCCATGTCAACAACTCCTCACCACAGAAGTCGCCCGGTCGAAGTGTGATAGAGTTAAAGAATCCAGATCTTCCTCCATTTATCGTTGAGCTCTCCAGTTGACCTGTAATGATGAACAGCATCTCGTTGAAATATGTAGGTTCCCTCAGTACTCAAAGATGAGACAAGGGGTTCGCATATGGCATCAAGTAGTTGGTCATCCATTTGAGAAAAGAACGGCACCTGTGCAATGAATTAATCAGTAGAAAAATTAGCGAAGCAATGCGTGCACATAAATGACATGTTGCAGATGCAAATTATTCACATACACAAATAGATATTTCAAATGCGTGATGAACTGAAAACTAAAACCACATTAACTATCTAATGATATAATTCTAAACAAAAGATGAATGACATACTCGGCGAACAAGTGCTAGACATAAATGTCGCTGAATTTCTCGTCGCAGGTCCAACGGCAGTGAGCGCAGTATAGATTCTTCTTGAACTCCTCTTGTAGCCAGCCACTTGTATTGGACAAATCGACCAACACGTTCCTGCAACTCTGGAGGTAATTGGCGGTGTCTCATCCACTCCTCTGTATCTCTTCGTTTAATTCTCCATTCTTCAACTCTTATCGTCATAGATTGCAAATTGGTCTTCAAGGAAGGAAACAACAAGACATCGGCAACAAGGACGACAACAACAATAAGAAAACAAAGAAAATTGCAGTTTGAGTTCATATACCTGCATGTTTCCGATCAGCTGCGCAGACAGAACCAATCCAAGAATGCATACAATAATGCAAAATACATTCTCACCCAGAAATGTGGTTGTCTCCAAAGTCTGCGCATATGAACTGCCAAAGAAAGTGAAAAAATTTCATCGTCAACATCAAAAAAAAAATCAGCACAAGTTCCAATTACAATAAGATCTGACAAAAGGTCTGAACAATTTTCAATCTTTACAAAAGGGAAAAAGTAACTGCTCTTGTTTATTTTGTTGATAGGATCATAAAAATGCATATTTTAAAATGACCATCTGAATAATTTTTCATGTATAAAAGTTGAACTTTATCTTCGCACTATTAGTACGTATTAAACAATCTACCGCTCTCGCATTCCCATCTTAAACCTCACATTAATCATCCAACCTTTATTCTACATGGAAAACTCATCTGATATAACCTCCCTACTCCATTTTGTGCCACAGGGGATAGAAAAAAAATAATGTGATAAAACCAGATGAAATCCCAAATGTTCGTTATATGGTTATAGAGTTTTCAAATATTCATTCAGGAAAAAAATAAGGTAAGAATGTGAATAAACGTGAAGAAAATGCATGAATTGACGTTATGTAGTTATCTAACTTCCTGTTCCAGCTAAAAGAAACAAAAGTTAGAGACATGAACTGAGTTTGCCAATAAAGCCATGAAGTTAAGGCAAAAAAGACACCCTAATTTCATCAAAAAAACTCACAAGAATTTACTATTGAGCACAATTTCAGCAGGTGAATTGAAATGATGACAGAGAATAAACCTGATAACAGAGTAATATCATTACCTCAAATTTCTTAAGCCCCACCAAAGACAGTACAGGTACTTCTCAACAAAAGGGGAAGAAACAACATCACTAGTAAAAGCATCGGCAAAAATTCCAAATTGAAACTTGATGTTAGGATCACGCGCATTGCAGTTGTCAAGAACATGAGTGACATTCCTCCAATACTGCCGTTCAGCTAGTTCTACACTGTTACAATCTAAAAACTTATGGAAGCAACCTACCATTCCTGCTCTGTTCTCCATTGCACACGCAGATTCCCAGCAAGAGAACTGGCGGCCCAGCGACAACAAGTACCAAGAAGATCCCAA
>CAODLS010697525.1:0-31814 GCA_948243855.1 Flueggea neowawraea
TAACCTTGGAAGAAGAGAAGCCCTCTTATCTGCTGCACTTGCCGCTTTTTCCGTCACCGACTCAAGAACTGAGCTTCTTAAAAGTATCGAATTTATCTTTTCACTTTCTATTTTCTTTTTCTTATTTTCTTAAATGCTGTGATGAGCTAAATTTAAAGCAGTTAGTATTTTTATCGACAGTGTAAATTAGTTAGTTTCAGTAGAATGTTTATTGGCTGAGTCAATGTTTATTGATTTGAATTAGCTAATAGTTCACATATTTAACATGTAGCAAAACCATTATTCTTGGATGATTCCGTAATAATTCTTTTTCATTAAATGTAGCAACAAATAAATATTGTTTTATTTTTGCTTTTACTTGTAACGTAACTGTACTACTTTGAATAATTCACTAAAAAAAACACGCGGTTAGCAAAACAAATTGTCGCTAAGAGATAATAGCGACAATAATTGCGACATTTGTCTCAAGATGACAATCTAAGAGAGTAAGTGAATTTAATTTCTTAAGAATTTTAAAACCTTTTGAGAACTTTGTCAGAGCCACAATAGGCTATTTCACAATTAAGGCAAATGACTCGACTATAAACACAATAAACTAATTCTCAATTAAAGCAAATAACTCAATAAAACAAAATAATAGTAAATATAAAGAGTTGAGAAAAGAGAGAATCAAACTACCAATTTATAGTGGTTTTGTTCTCCTTGATCTACATCCACTTTTTAAGTCTTGCTCAAGAGTATTGAATCTACTAACTTTTCATTTTTGGGTGGAGAGAAAAATTTGTACAACTCGCTTGTTTTTAGGGATCATTTAGGAAACCTTTCAAAATATTATGACTGTTAATTTCTAACACAATAATACGATTTGTGAGTACATATTACGATACGACATGAGTGACATGAATTCAATTTTTGTAATATTTATATCATGTATAATAATATGTACTATGAAAATGACATGATATGATTACAATACGATAATACGAATTGACACCCATACAACACATTAATTTTTACATGCTCAAATAGAAAATCTTTCAACACACTAGTTTTTATTGGCTCAATTAGAAAACCTTACACCACTTTAGCTTTTACGAGTTCAACTAGAAAATATTATCTCTCTAATTTTTTACCGGATCAACTAAGAAACTTACACCTCTCTAATTTTTGCAGGATCAATTAAGAAACTTATAACAACCCTTCAAGCAAATATATTGCTTGTTACAAAGTGCACCCAATTAAGAATGATTATCACACACCAAACCAAATATGATTTGCAAGTCTTAAGAGCAAGAGTAGCTATAGAAGAGAATGTAAAAGCAAGAAATGGGAGCAAAATAGTTGCTATGTATACCTAAGGCTTCACTTTTGCTTTTGTTGTTGTAGAAGGGTATTTATAGCCAAAAAAAAAATACCCCCTTGATGGTTGTATAGAGTGTAGAGCTGTTGTGGAATGATTACCAGCCATTGTGAGACAAAAATCAAATTCAAGCACCTGTCACATTAGCCCTTACGTACGTTATTCAGATTTTACATGCACAATGCAAACCTTGTGTGCGTAATTTCTTAACCATTACTGAGTAACATTCATAACTCCTGATTTTGAGTACTTTACATGCTTTCTTTTTCATTCCAGAATGCTAACTCCACAATCTTCTCTTCTCATTGCGTGTATAATCATCAAGTTGCGTGCTCAAAGACTTTTCAAACTTTGTGTATATTTTATTCTTTTGACACATTAAAATGATCAAGGATTTTGAATTTGTACCTGATATGCCATTCAACTTCTAATGTGTCAGTCTTCCTCTTTTGTCGTGTTATGTTGCATGCGTAAATAATGTTTATACTTGCATTTGACTTTGAAGTAGTAGACTTGCACTTAACTCTGTTTTACTTGCGTGCTTAAGGCCTTTATGCTTTCTTGCAAGGATATTGTGTGCGTTAACATTTGTGTTGCATGCTTAACACCCCTTTGTCTTCAATCTTCAACTGTTCCAGAGGCAACATGGATTTTTTCTCTTCCATTTTCTTGCTCGCATATCTATCTATTGAGTGCACAAATGAAATGTTATGTGTGTATTAGTCATTATGTGCGCAAGTTACCTTTGATGCAAGTCTTTGGTTTGCTTCTGTCCAAGTTCTACTCTTGTTGCCAAAACACTTTAAGTGCGTAAGTTTATCCTTCGCGTGCGCCAATGTTTTCTTGCTTGTTTAAGTCCTGATGCATGCGCAACTCCCAGAAGTTTGTTGTCTCAGTCCAGCTTATTGCCTCCTTGAAGAAACTTGTTAAGTGTTCAACTTCACCATTTGCGTGCTTAAGTAATCTGTTATGTACGTGAGCCTTCTTCTTAGCTTACGTGATTTTTCTTCTTTTATTTTTGTCAAACACCAAAATTTAAATGTGAACCTCTTGGGTTAAACAGTGACAATTAAATGTCATCAAACACAATGCCTATACTATCGCTAACTGAGTGACAGTCAATTTTGATATGCCGACAACATTGACAAGTTATCACTATTGGTGGTAATATAAATGCGTCTAGTCTTGTCGCTAAAGTGCTGACTACTGGTCTGTTAAAGTGTCAAATGGCTCCAGTTTATTATCGTGTCAGTTATGATTATCGAGAATATATCGTAACAGACAGATAATGTCTATATGATAATGTTCAGTAGTAATATTTTATTATTAGTCACCCCGATTTTTTTTTTATAGTCAAAAGACAAATTGCTTAGTGACAAAGGCAAACTATCGCCTATAATTACCTGCAAAAATTTAATTTGTTGCAAACTAGACGGGAAACTACATTTAGTGGAAAGTAATTTTAAGGGTTGTTTGAGGAGTGGAGTCAAATAAAATCGTTTGTCGCCATTATCAAATAATTAAATAGAGATATAAGAGGATAAGAACGCATAAAGATCTTGAGTGGTTTAAATGTGGTATAAAATTCTAATAGTCGGATGGCCCATTCAGCCAACCGCCCAGCTACTTCCCGCTTGTGAAGTGTAATCTTGCGGGCTGGGTGGTTCGTACACACTACAATCGTGTGAGCCTAGAAGTAGGGTCGAGGCCTCCTATAGCTAATGGTTAAGAGATAGACTAGTTTCTCTGACAAAGGTATCGGACTTTGGCCCCTTTCAGTGCATAACTGACACAATAAACTAGAAATTGCCTGGTCTCTTCTTCCTATAAAAGAACAACGCTTATTGTAGAGATAATAATTCGTATTAGACGTATTATAATTGTAGCATATTATTTATTTAATACACATTATTATATATGACATAATTATTATAAAAATGAATTCATGTCGTGTCATAATCGTGTACTCACAAATCGTGTTATCGTGTCAAAAATTACAAATCCTAATTTATCGTCAGGAAAGTGGCTGCTAGATACCGTTTTGGTTCTGAAAGAGGGTGAACAGTGAAACAACGTCGTTCAACTTATCATCAGCTGTCACACACGTGTGAATGACAGGAAACATGTACAGACGACAAAACGCGACAACACGTCATGCGTTCACTGTTCCTCAGTCCAGACAACACTCCCAAACGACTCGTCGTTTTGCCAATGGCCTGAGGCATGCGAGTGGACGACAATTGAACTCGCGCGAATGACATCACCTTCTAGTGCAAACGACGTGCAGTATGACGATGACGAATGAACGACCGATCGTTTGATCCTTATTTTCCAGATTTTCTTTTTCAATTTTCATCTAATTTTCACTTAATAAATCACTTCCAAATCACTCTCAAACTTCATTAATCACCCAATTAAACATCTTAAACATAAAATTAACCCTTTAATCACCAAAATAAAAATTCAAATTTTTACCCAAATTTATTTAAAATAATTATTCAAAAATATGGGATATTAAAGGAATAGCTAACCCCTTCGATATGATAAGAACCTCTTTACTTGCTTTAGAAAGTAAATTTCGATTCCAGTCCTGAACACGCTTCCAGGCCCGCTATTTCACATACCAAAAAGCCTCTTTCTTGCTTCTCCCAACCTCAATCGGTAATACAAGGTATTTCTGAAATTTGTCCACACACACAATGTCACGACCCAAATCGGACCATGACCGACATAAAAGACTAACCGAATTGGAGGCCCGACCCATCTTGTACAAACCTCGGAGGATCAGACATTCTACCAAACTTATTCTAAAACAATTATTAAACAATAGCAAATAAGGTTCCAATTTCGTTAGTATTATAAGTAACTACAATACCAAAATACAAAATGAGTATTTATAGGTAAAATTATTTTAAAACAATATATTATCAAATACAGAATCATAACCCACATACTATCAGTGTGGAGCATCTAACACAAAATAGAGTCCAGCCAAAAGAGTGCCAACTGACCAAAATAATGAAGCCTCACTGAGACCAAAATGCTAAACGACTATTGAAGTCAAACTGAATACCTAAAAAATGTTAAGGAGATGGGGTGAGTAAACTCAGTGAGGGATATCAACTCTAGAATGCCTTTGGGACCTCACACAAACTGTTTTGAAAACTATTCAAAAAAATATCACATGCAAGTATATATTTGTGTACTATTAGTATACACTCATATACATGCTAATATAAGTTTAGAAATTCATTTCAAAAACCTTTCGTACAGATAACAGACACCATACATTCATGCAACTCCATACTTTGCAGATTATACTGAATTTCATATACTACTTATCTTATTATCTTTTTTCAGAAATAACGAATCTAATAATTATTAATAATACACCCATATTATATTGGAACTGTGCTGAGTAGATCAGTCCACAAATAAACTAGCAACCTCAAGAGCCTAAAAAATGCTCGACTCAAGAGGGCTAACAACTAACAACCTTAGGAGCTCTAAACAGTACCTTGTCACCGTAAGGGTCTCAAAGCTATAATGGACAGAACTGATCAAAGTACATCCACGAGCATTGTAGTCCACATGTTCCAGCAGGATATACCTTGCCAAACAACAGTACAATATATTATGGAAGAATGAGCAATAATACAGACTTCCAAAGTTTTAATGAGTCCAAATATTTAGCAAAGCATATTAGAACAGTATAGACAAGGGACCGAGCTGAACTGATAATAAATCCTAACTGAATAACTAATTGCGGACTATCGCCACTAGAAACAGATATAACTGACTTGTGGACTACTGCCACCTGAAAACTAATCACGTGTGTTTGCGCTGGACACATGGGTTACCACAAACCCTGTTAACAAGGCCTTCTTGAGAATTGGTATACCAAAGGCTATGCAATCTCCTGTAGCTAAGGTGTTTTGAGTCAGAATAGTTTACAAAAATATTTTATTTTAACAGATAGAACACTTTCAGAGGGATTTACTGAATACACATATATTTGCATATACACATAATTGTTCATATCTTATCAAACACATATTTTATACATTGCGTAGTACAACACACAACGTGTGTAGATGGTAGATCTGGTGACCCCACATCCCTAGATCCAAAATCAACGTGCGCACCATGTGTGCAATGTACGTAGATGGCTTCGCGTGCCCATGGTTCAAACCCTGATGATGATCAACACACATAGATCCTTACAACGCACATAGATGGTCTTAAGTATGTTCACGGTCTAGTCCAAATGATGATCTACGTGCATAGCTTTATCTACAACACACGTAGATGGTCTCTAGTATGCCTTACACATGCAAAACCACATCCTAATGCATTTGAACTCAAAATCAAAATTCCTAACATTCTCGGGACCAACTAGACTCAAGAAACTTGATGAAATGATTCCCGAATCATCTCCAACATCCCAAATCACTTCAGAACTCAACATAATGCTACTAGATTCTGATTAGAACAGACGAGATATTACATTAAGTCTCCCAAATTAGAACATGATACAAAATCTCTAACATACTAATCCCCGAAGAATATACTAAGGTTCTAACACATCCGAACTCAAATATACAGGCTGGTAGGGTGTCAAACCTCCAAAATGTTTTATTTTAACATGCTCAAAAACAGTAAAATGAGTAAAGTAAAGTGGTGAGCAGGGTCAATCCACAGAGAACGGTTATAATTCGTTTAATTGTGGAAACACAGGAATAAAATAAAATGATCAGAGATGCAATTTAAGCCGAAGCTGAAAAATAACATAAACAAAATACACAATAAGAAATTAGACTGCAGTAATGAAAATGATAAGAATTCAATATAAATAAAAACCCAGCTAAGGTAATTCGCCGTTCAATCAAATTTGTCGATCATAGACACAAAAGATTAACTTAAAGCATTCAAATAGACAAAGTTATAGCCAACAATGACACACTCAATTGACCAATCCCTTCTTACTTATTTGACAGCCCTAGGATGTCCTGTAGACTATTTTTCTAACCACTAGACAACCCCTAGGACGCCCTGCAGGATTTTATCTATGACAGCTGTAAGAACAAAAGAGATCCCTATCCTAAACAAGATTATTTAGTCACACAACATGAATAACGTTCAACAACGTTCACCCAAGTTATTTGTTACCTATATTAGGACTAATGTGACACACTATCAATCCTAACTAACAATATACCATTTCAGTCAATCAATTAATGTGCCCTTGTCAATCAATCAAACAAAATGATAATGAAAGAACAAAAGAACATAAACTGAATAATACTTGAAATACTCTATAACAATTAAAACAAAAGTCTCACAACATTTATGGATTAAACTTTGAAATACCTTAACTAGATAGAGAGTTAGTTACACATGAAGAAATGAAGAATGCGACGATGTTTGAGAGAGAGTGGCAACCACCACCTTATTCATCCAAATGAATTATTATTGATTAATCAAATTAATCATCTTAATAATTCAATCACCACAAGAGAGATTATTAGTGAACCAATCCAATTCGTTCTAGTGTGTGACTCAATAGGCCCATTCGAAATTGGCAATGAGCATTATCCCAAACCATGCGCCCAAAGTCCATAAGCGGTATCTAGTAATACATTATGACAACCCAAAATCAAGTGGAGTTGGTGATCCGACTTAACCTTTCACAGTTTGATATTTAGTCATTTTGTCTCACGATATCTCATTAAGCATAAGACATGATCACATGTCAACCTTACATTGCTTAACGTGTTTCTTGATCCCAAGTAGATTGATATAACAAATGACATTGATAACCCTTTATCAATTCATTCGAGTATGCATGCATTCCATCAATCCTACTCATTAAGTGGCCTAAAGATATCACTCTTCTTAAGAGGAACAAATTCTTCTCTCTCACTATCACTCCTCTACAAGATTCGTGACATATCAAACATAGCATTTATTGTTACCCTGTTACACAGAACGTTTGATTAAGTTAAAACATGTTATTCCTCATGTAGGAGTCGATAGAGAGTTTCAGTCAGAGGACTCAAATATCACCATTGCATGAAAGCTAGTTATGACATCAATTCATGAAATGCTTTTATAGCGGGCCAGTCTAATACATGTTCCCTAACATGTATCTATGTTCTAAGTGACATACCATATCTATAATCAGTAAAACATGATTATCCTTTTAGCAACATACTAAACTTAGTTTATTATCATTCCCATGATAATAATTGATTAGGGACATTTAGAATAGTATTCCATTTACCTTATAGTTTTACTATCAAGTCACACACTTGATGACATAAAGAAGAATAAACTATTCATGGAACATATATAATATTTCATAGATATGAAATGAAATGCCTCTTTGTTAAATGATAAATTGAATAAAATGTACATAATTGATTGGACTAGGACACTAAAACTAACAAATGCAAGGCCCCCTGTACGACCCATAGCCTCAACCCAAACTGCTCCTCCAAAGTCCAATTTTGTTTTACCCAAACAACTCTAGAACCCAGCCATAATATTTCAAAGAGAAAAATTCCAATAGGCTTAAACTTGTGGACTAGATCCACTAACAGCTGAACTGATTGTGGGTTGCCCAGCCCGCGACAGTTCCAAAATATAAAACTCATTGCAAATGGCGAGACTGACTAACTCCACCAGCACCCGCCTTAGGCCTTTCTTTTGTCTCAACCCACTCTAATGTTTAAGCCTCAATTTTATCCATAGCCTCAGCCATGGATACAATACCACTTCCCAAAACAACATCGCCACCTACCCCTATATCCTCGGGTCTCTTTATTTTGGACTCCCCAATGACAATTTTTGCCTCAATAATTTCATTTTCTTTCCCAATGCCCACGTTATCCAACTCCTTGCAAACCTCTTAGCCTTCCTTATTTATCTTGGAGCTACTCTCATCATTTACTCCAACATTCTTTTCAACAACCTTATTGTCTTGAACCTTTGTAGTACCCGAACCCTTATTGTCTGCCATCAGTGAAAACATTGTTGGTCCCAATAAGAATGGCAATCCAAGAGAGAAGTGAATTTGATTTTTAAAGTTTTTAAAACTTTCTTAAAAAACTTTTGCAAATCAAAGCAAGTAACAAAATTCTTTTACAAACAAAATCAAAGTTAAATGCGAAAGCAATAAAACCACTTATTCACAAACAAAAAAATCAAATTCAAGGTAAAGTAAAAAGAGTAACGAAGAGAGAAAAAAATTGATTTATAGTGGTTCGGTCCTCTTTGACCTACGTCCACTCATCTAGATCCAATGGAGAATTTTAATCCATTAACTCTTCTTTTACGGGTAAAGGAAAACCGTTACATCATGTTTTTGCGGGCTCAACAAGAAAATTGAATTCCTAGTTTTTGAGGGCTCAACTAGAAAATCGTTACCACTTGTTTTCAGGGCAAAACAAAACCTCTAGTTTTTATGGGCTTAAATAGAGAACGTTCACCACTAGTTTTCTAAGGCTCATTAGCAACCACTCTTGTTTTTCTAAGGCTCAACAAGGAAACCTAACTACCCCAAGTAAACAACCTAGCTTGTAACAAAATTCAACCTAATAATATAGCAAATTAAAGTTCACACAAACCCAGAAATGTATGCAAGTACAATATTTCAATTGGGTATAAAATGAGAAGATAAGAGAGAAAATGGATAGTGAACTTTGGCAAAGGATTCTCTTTTTTTTTTTCACTATTCTGGGAGATTTATTTGTAGCTACTCTTAGAAATATATTTGTTGGGAAACTCAAAGTAGCAATTGTGAGAGAATAGAAAGTTCTGATATAAATGATGTCATCATAAAAAAAACATGCGTTATTGATATCAACGCATGTTCTTTAGATACACCATCAGAGATCAACGTGCTTTGTAGACCATCAACATGTGTTGTCTGAGTTCCAGTCTCTACTGCTTTGTGAAAGCCTTCATCTTCTTGCTTAGACAGTAGACAATGTGAGTTGATCATTCTATTTGTGTGCTTCATGGCCTAATCTGCATATGTTGTTCTTTATTCCAAACTATGCATTTTCACCGCCCAAACACTCATCAATGTGCTTTGTTCATTCTTCAACGTGTATAGTCGATTTCCATTCCAAGATTGCACATTTGGTCTGCATATGTGTCAAAGAATATTCCAATTTCAAATTTTGTGAAGCGTCTTGGTTTTGTCCTCCTCTAAACTCATCAACGTGTGTTCCTTAATCCTCTACGTGCATTGAGCTTTTCATTAAAGTTTGCATCTTTAATTCGTCTACGTACCTTTTTCATTCTTCCACGTGCCTTGGTTATTCATGAAAGCTTCCCATAGATCTAGATCTCGATAATGTGAGTTCTTCTTCATTAGCGATCCTTAATGAAACAGAGTAATATATTTATAGCTTCAGTCATCATCTATGCATGTTGTTCCCTCTTTTGGATGTGTAGATTAGGTTTTTACACTAAAAATGCGCATTGTTTGATCATCTGCACACTTAGACGTGTTCTATAGAATAATCAGAAGAGCATATCCACACGTTCTTCAATGATTAGCGTGTCTTAATGCCATTAATATAAGTTCTAGTATTGCAGGACAGATGCTAAGGTGTGTTGTTTACTCATTAGCTTGTGTTGATGCCATTTTGACTTTGGAACATTGTGAGTTGATGTCTGATCAACATGTGTAAAGGTTTCACCAACGTGATTTGCAAATGTCACGATACAAGACTTAACTTCTACTTAGCTTAGGAACTCATTCCAAATTGATATACTCATTTTAAATGGTCGGGATTGATTTTGCAAATTTAGGTGATGAATATCCAACATTGTTGGGTCTTCCTTATGTCGTTCTTGTTCCTGTCCGATCAAGAGATTTCCAGAGGTAAAATTCATTATATTAGACCCTTCATTCTTATGCTATGGTGTCATTGTTGCGTTGTTTGCATAAGTGTCTTGAGGTGAAAAGAAATTGGGAAAAATCAAGACGTTTTCTTTGAATTATTGTGTTATTGTGCATTTTTAGTAGAAAATCAAGTTTGGTATATTTTGGGTGAAAATAGATACAAATTTTGCTATGATATTAATGATTGTTGTTATGATTTTGTGTTGTTTCATGATAATATGCATGGGATTTTTTGGTTCACTAAAAATAATATTTTAGTTTTATGTGTTAAAATCATTTCTTATCATTTATGAAAATTTAGAGAAAAATTTTAATTTGTGCTATATTGTGTAAATGACAAGTTAATTCAACATTAGATACATATGTGCAACTTCCTTGCGAGGTGCTTTGCTTGTAATCATATATGTATGGTTAAATTTTAAGGCGCCACAATCTCAAGTCATTGCTTATGTTTTGCGTATATATGCTTAGATCGAGTATACCATAGTGATTGTCCTTCCTCAAGCAGTGTTTGAGTTCGACAGCTTGCCAGTCTAAGTGAGTGGTTAAAAATTCTATAAAAAAAATACGAATCTGTTAAAGTAAATAAAGTTGTAATATCCCTTACTGTTACAGACAGAGTACTGTACCATTCTGTCTAGTTTCGGGGTGTTAGGGATGTGAGGAATCTTGATTTTTGAGGTTTGATCTCAGTTGGAAGCGTCCAACGTACATTCTGTGTGCGTTGGAGAGTTTGGAGGTCATCTACATGCGTAGATGAAGAGTTCTGTGTGTGTTGATTGACGACTGAGATTAGCCATGAAGGTGCCTCAACACGTCTGCGTGCGTTGGAGAGGTTTAGTATGCCTGGAATGTTCCTGGAACGTGCACCGCGAGTGTGAGGAAAGAACTGTGTGCTTTGTATATGGTAGAGCGTTCATAGGTCTTGGTTATAAGGATGAGAAATCATCAGCTCGGCACATTTGCGTGCATTGAGAATGGTACAACCCACGTAGAGGACGAAACTACGCGCGTAGAAGGAGTGTTGCGCACGTAGATGCATGCCTTTTGGAAGGCTGTGAGTGCAAGATGACATGTCGGTTGAGTGAGGCTATAAATACCTCCAGCTTTTTCTTTTCCTTCATAACTCACTCTCCACAACTGAAATCACTCTATGAGTCATCTCTTTCCATTTCCTTTGCTTCTCTTGCTTTTCTTTGCTTCCACTTGGATCTTTAAGGTAAGAATTACTCTTTGATCATTTCTTTTACTTGATTTTGATCACGAATCATTTGTCTAGTGATTTAGCTAAGATTTTTGGATTGTTATGACTTCTGTGTTTCTGATGCATTGGAGTTTGTCTGATGTTAGGTTATGATTGATTGAGGTTGGAATCAATAGATTCTAGCTTTGGTTTTAGGAGTTTTTGGTGGTTGTGGGATATGGGTGTAATCTGAGCTAGGGTTTGGATTCTCATAGATTTCTGAGTTATTTGGAGTTGGTTATGTTATATATTGATGAATATGAGTTAGAGATACCATAATCATGGTTGGTTTTGATGGATTTGATGATTTTTACCTTGAGGTACAATTGATCCGAGATTGAGAATGTTGATTCTCAGTGATTATGATCTGTTTTGAGGTAGAGGATGCTAGATTCATGGTTGGTTTTGATGTGTGTTAACACATATTTGTGAACTTGACTAATCTAAGGATTGGTTAATTATATGGATAAAAATTCACAGATTTGGTTTTTAGGAAAGTTACATATATATATATATATATATATATGTTTTCCACATGTTTTAACTATGAGATATGCATGGTTTTGATTATTTTTTTGATTGTGGGACACCTTCGTTACAGGGTATGTAGCCTTTGGTATACCAATGCATGTTATGGCCTAGTTATAGTGGTAGACAGTAGCCATGTTACCCTGGCCCGGTACATGGTTGGATTATGGATCAGTGGCAGAATCCACGATCATTATACGATGGAAGAGTGACATAGACCACTCCACGATTTTCTATGGTCCATGATAAGTATATGATATTTTCAGGAAAACATAATATTATTGGTAGTATTTTACCAAGGTGTATGTGTTTGCTTTTGGTGTAAATGTTTTCAAAACTTTTCTTGGTAACCATACTATGTATATAGTGTGTATATATGTATACCTGTCGTATACCACATGCGATAGTTTTCAAACTAGTCTTTGTGAGACATGTATGAGGTGATATGGAGTGTTGTCCCTCACTGGGTTCTAACCCCTTTGTTTTTCTGTATTGCCTTGTTTCCATTTAACAGATTGACTGGACTCGGCAACATTTTGCATCTACGCCTAGTGAGACATTGACGTTTTTGGTTAGTAACGCCTCTTGGCCGGGCTACTTCATGTATATTAGAGCTCCAAATCTGAAATGATGTTGGGTTATGGGGTCTGTGTTTTGATTTTGTATACTAATTTGCAATCATTTCGCTTTGTAAATGTTTTACATATATTATTTTTTGGTAAATATTATTTCATATAAATGTATATGATTTTCCTCCAATGTTTTATGAATGAATGAATGGGTAGAGTTTCTGATTCTATGAGGCTTGTGCGAGATGGGTCGAGCTCCCATAGACGGTTTGCCTCGTACGTCGGCCATGGTCCAAAAACGGGTCATGACAAAAGTTTAATTAGTATATCGGTAGCTAAGAACAACATCATTCAATGCAAAACAAGTCATAAAATCATCACCAACAATAGATCTAGCAATAAAGGCACAAATAACAATAGAACTAGCAATAAAGGCACATATAACAATATGTGTATGCCGCCAAAGGATTGCCAAAAATAGGGTGGATGACTTGTGTTTATACTCCTCTTGGTCTCCTACAAACACTATCAACCATTTCTTAAAAATGCCCTTAACATGTGCCTTGTTCCCCACTTGATTTGTCTTGATCCCCACTACTTTTAACTCTTCAGGGATGCCACAGTCTCTCCATCGCGGTCATGGTGGTATGACCATCGCGGTCATGGTGGTATGACCATGGTGTGACCACAGTTTGGAGTCCATCTAGCCATGGTATGAGCCATGACTGTGGCTAGCTCGGCTTAATAAGAGGTTGCTTGGTGACCACGACCTTTCAATGACAGCTGTGGCTTAGCCATAATCTTGCTCATTCTTGGCCATGGTCTGGAGCCATGATTGTGGCTACATTCTTCTTCATTTTGTGCATGACTGGAGGCCATGGTTGGACACCTTTTTGTCCACTGTCTGAACTATGACCGTTGCCACTTTCTGTCCTCATGACTCTTTTGATTCTTTCAAGCGTTCAACTATCTTGTTTTGCATTCTTAATCCAATTTCTTGCAAATTGATTCTGACCTACGCAAAACATGGAAAATACATGAATTTAATAATAAACACTCATTTGTAAGATGGAAATGCTAGAAATTCTTGCTAGATTATATATGTAATTTAGGATACATCATATATGCATTTTTTGAATAATTTGTACTGCGAGATTGTGACCTCCTGCAATCAAGCATAATCACCTAAATCATTGTCGGTAAACAAGTGAAAAGATAATGAGGCGTAGCCTCTAATTTCTGCATAATATGTTAAATGGTAAATTTCATAATCTTGAACACTTAATCAAAGGATACCATACAGTAAACTCACTTATAATTTCAAACTTGGTATACCTTTTGTGTACCCTTTGTATAGACTCAATAAAACTTTAGTATATTTTCAATAAATGTTCAATACACTATCAATATACCTTTATTGTATCAAACCATCAGTGTAGACTCAACATATGAGACTTAGTATATTGCGGATGCTTGGTGAGCCTAATGAATGCTCATTTAAGCATGGCACAAAAACCTAATTGAGAAGGCCAACATTTGACACCAAAACACTCAGTTTTGAGAGAGAGAACATTAGGTCTTCGCGAGAGATCACTTCTAGAGTGGATGTTCATCAAGATTGGGAGATTTCTTGAAGAATTGAAGGATTTTATCATAGGTTCTTTTGTTCTCTCTTTCATTCACTTTATTCTTATTGTTTAATTCTCTGCAATTATGAAATAATTCTATTTAAGCATCTAGATTTGATGACTATGATGTATTTGTGATTGGGATTGTGTTTATTCATTCATTAATTCAAATATTGCGATTCATCTATGATTATTTATTGTTCTATTGAATTGATTTTATGCGCTGTCAATTTAACCTTGATTCGTGCGTAGGTAATCGAGAAATTCCTTGTATGATAAATCACTCGTAGATGAAAGGAGTTGCATGCAAACCTAGAGATAGGACGACATAAATTCTCTAAATTAGGGTCAAATCTAATAGAGAATTTCATAAGAAAGTAATGCAACGTTAGGAGTTTTAATTAGGAAAAGATTCAAATTAATCAACGTAGCGTTAGAAGTTAATCGACTCGAGAGGGTGGTTAGCATATCTTAGGAAATTCCACAGTGCAGTTGTTGAATGAATGATTGAATAGCACATTACCTTAGGTTATAACATTCTAGGGGATTCACATCTAGGTGTTACCTTTACGTCGATTGCTCAAGTTAATTCTCTTTTCTGTGTTGTTTGATCTTTTGTTTGCCATCATTTTAGTTCTATTTAGTTTTATTCCGATCGATATTGTAGGTTAGATAATAGGGTAAAAGCGAGTAGCTAATAATCGTAGTCTCTATGGGATACGACACTCGGTACTCAAAGGTCCACTTGTTATAGGAGATAGATGCACTTGCCTTTAGTCTGTAGGCGTAGGCCGGATTGGTACCAGAACCTATCTGCGGGTTAGTTGCAACCGATGATGTCATTGAACTAACACCTAATTATCCTACTTATCAGGGTTGGTGATAGCCTGTACGTAGAGCCACTTGTATGTGAATTGCATAACATGAATGTCACACCTAGCTATCAATGGGATAGCTATTAGGATGAGGTTCCTGGTGATTTGGTCTATATTCCTATCCAATTTTTCTTATTGGTTCTACTATATTTGTTAGAGACATATAATCAGTATATGGTAAGCCTGAGTGGACTTAAAATGTAATAGATAAATGTTTGTCTTTATCTAGTGAAAATGAGGGGACAATGTTTGTCATACGAGAAGTATTAACGTAACCAATTAAAAATCTTGTATGTTATCTAATGTTTAGGTTTCGTAAGTCTCTTGGAGCCATAAAGTCTAGGTATTTTTGATAGAGTCAGTTCATCTTCGCCACTATGTTTGATATGATCTTTTATGTTCGAAATTTTGGCAATCTTAATGTTTTGCCTTTGTATCTAAACCCATATGTTGTGATTGAGTTAGTACAACTTGTATGGTAGTTAATTTGTGAACTTGAAACACATATGTGAATCTAATTCATGCTATTGTTATGTATGAGAATTCGAATTTGGAATATCCTATGTGAATCTAAAGCGTTTTAATAATTATCTAATATTTGAATAATACTTCAATTGCTCAATAATATTGGTCAATCCACATTATTTTAAGTCCAAAATTTATGGAGGATGTTAGAGTCATAAATTTGTAAATTATTGAAAAATTGTTGGTTGTGATGTTTGATGTAATTGTTAGAGATGAGTATGTTGGATTACATGTACAACAGAGAACATTGATTATTCTTAGGTAGGGATGGCAATTGGTAACCTATTCGTTAGGTACTGACTTTACCCGTACCTGATCAAAGTGAGTAATTTAGGTACTAACAGTGGTTGTACCCACTTAACGTGAGTAGTACTCACTTTGGCCGAGTGTGGGTACGAGTATTAACCACATTTATTATGCAGGTATAGGTAAGGTACCCATACCAGTTGGGTAATACTTGTACCCCTACACTGATTACCCATACTCATACCCATATGAAGACAATATAATATATAGTATATTATATATATATATATATATATATATATATTGTCACTGCTATAAGCATTATCACTACTGTAAAATATTACAACTCTAAATAAATATAACCTCTAAAGTATTATCACTAACCCATTTGGGAAGAATTGAATCTTGGGGAGTTGCACTTTTGTGTCATAGAATTTAGTGATCTATTATGACCAACGAGCTCTAAGGCTGGATCTTCATTCAATCTTGAGCATCATATAGCTTAGTTTAGCACTCAAATAAGAAGAATTATAATTATTTGTATTTAACCACAATAAATGATTTAGAGTAGCTTAGTTTTAAAGACCATCTTAAAACTCATAAATAATTCATGAATTGCAAGAGCAAGTATTAATTAAAATACTAAACCTGATTTCCAAAACAGATAAACAAAACAACTATTGATTGTTTAAGAGAAGCATACTAATAGAAAATTAAACTTATTTCATCATCCCAAAAGCTACTGAAAATGATATTACTAGAAACGTAAACTTTAGCAATTAATTGCTCTCACTTGTGCCTTTAGTTCATTAAGATCCTTGCATTCGATAATGAAATCTTTAGCCCACTTTCAATTACTATCTTCTTAAGACCATACACATTTCAAATAAATGTGAGTTCTACTTCATATGTCATATACTTAAGAAATAGAGAAATGATGGATCAAACTTAAAGTAAAAGCTTTGTTTTGCTTATACTTGTAAATATTGTCGAGGTACTTGATGTATCCTAAATATACCAATATAATGAAGCAAGAATGTATGTATTTTCATCCTATAAATCATATTTTTATGATGAATTTAGTAGGATGTTTTAACTCTTGTAAGACGAGGTAATGAGGAGAAAAAAAAGTTGAAAAAGTGCAAAAGAGATTCAAAGTGGAAAAGCCCTGAGAAAACTCAAGAAAGCTTGAAGAAATTGAAATTTTCATGGAGCAAAGAGGTGTCATAGCTGTGGCAAGCAAATCAAAGAGGAAAATGGTAGCATAAACTTGCTACGGTCGTGGGCACGCCTAACTCGAACAACCACAACCGTGGCCTTTAATTGTGGGCATGCATAAAGAAGTAGAATTTTGCCATTGCCATGGTGGGCAAGGGCCATCCTACAAAGGAAGAAAAAGAGAGTTGTGGAAAAGGATAAGCATGTGGGGACCAAGGGGTATTTTTGGGACATCTTTTGTAGGGTTTTGTGACTTGGGCAAAGGGTATAAAAGCCCTCTTTAGCACCCATTTAGGACATCTTCAGTCACCTTTAGATCACCTTTTACATCATTTTTCTTTTTCAAGAACACTCTTTTAATTACTTGGAATTTCTAGAATAGATCAAGGAGAAAGGAAGGGAATAACTTATCCAAGGTTTCCTTGTTTGGAATCATTCATCAAGGCTTTTGGGGTTTGGTTCTCTTTCATTTTCCTCTTTTGTATTTGGTTTTTTATGTTAATTTTAATGTATATTAATGTTTTTATGTTTGATTTCAATACTTGTCTGTGTGTTGCATTTGTCCGTGTAATGCATGATTCATACACACGGACACGTCTTCTTGTCCGTGTGATGGGCTCCTATGACTGTGTGTTCCAATACTTGTCCGTGTGTTGCATTTGTCAAGTTCCAGTGGGTTACACGCCCATGCCCACGGTCGTGGACCTCCAAAATCTGTCTGTGGATGCTCAGTTGTGCACGGATTTGCTTCCTCAAGTGTCCCACGGGCGTGTCTTTCCATTCCAAGGCCATGTCTCACTTTCAATGCCTCAAATATCATCGTTCAAGCCCCGTTTCGACTTGTCACCATTCATTTCACCAAGACATCATCAATTTATCTGAAAAACACAATACAAACCATAGAAGTACCAAAACTAATGATAAACACTCAATTTGTATTCAAAACTATATGAATTGATGCACATAAATACGTATGAATATGCGTTTATCAATTTCCTTATTTTTATTTTATTTTTTGATCACAATTAATTCATGTTCTTCGAGGATTCGATACCCGAGGAATACTTTATGGTTAAAACTACATTGATTCTCATGCACTTGAGAGACACCAATCAATACTTCTTATAGTCACTTTTCCAATGCAATGCCTAGTATTTCTATAATAGAAATTCTTATCATCATTTGCTATCCCATTTTTATGTTTGTTTTGCATTAGGCTTGGGCTTATATATAATTTTTCTTATCTATAGCCCTTCGTTTTCACAACCTTTGATGAAATGGGGTTGAAATTCTTCTATTGCCTTGAGAACAATTATCAAATTTTGGTTCCAATCAAGAAACTCACTTTCAAAAGCCAATTTTCCTTCTCAAGGATTGTATAGAGTATTGTATTGGTTATTAGCATTTAACAATATAAATCAAAGGGAAAATAAGTAACGAACACCATTTAAAGTAAGGTCATTTACGTTTAAATGGTTACTCCTACTATTTTGTCAAGTCAATTGCCCTCTACATCAATTTGGAAAATATTTACATTTTCTTAATAGGCCAAGATCCATATTGCACTTTGTCACACGTATGGCCTTTTGTTGATCCATGCAACTAAGTTATTTAGGTAGGCAACAACTTGTCAATTGCACATTGCAACTCTTTAATAGTTGAGCGACAATACCTTGTCCTAGTGCATTTTTACAATGAACTAATAGCCAATTCTATGGTTGTATATATAATGGATGCATTGCTTAATGGTTACCATCACATAGCTAGTTAAGTCCCATACCTAAATGCACTACAAGGGTGAAACAAATGTATTAAATTAATGTTTTTATTACTCATCCAAGGGGTTTTTACACAATGGATGCATTACGGTAATGATTACTATTACGAACCATTATAGACATGACTGAGGTATATGCATCACCCTACTTTGGCAGAAACTAAAACATTGAACAAAGGCTTTGTGCATCATTGCAAATGGAAGACATCACAATTACTAGACATAATATTTTATGGGAGGGATTTTATTGCTCAATTTAGAAATTAATGGAGGGACCCTACCATGTGTTTACTACCGCAACATTTATTATCACATAAAAAATATAAATACAATATAAATAAGCCATCCAATTGCATAAAAATAAAGCTTGACATGGTTATGACTCAACTACATTGATTTCCTTAAGACGAGGGATAATCGACAGGTTAATCCTGGGAATTCTTCACTCTTGATCCCTTGGTAATCACCATCTTGAATCTTGCAATATTCATATTCAATACAATGCATGAAATTCTATTCTACCTATTCTACATTTTATACTATATGCAATTACATTACAATATCAAAAACCCAAGTTACATTCGAGAGGAGTGAGGTAAGAAAAGAATTTACATTGGAGAAGATCTAGAGAAAAGTAGGACACACTGGCCCTATAAATTACATCAACAAATTGCAAACTCAAATAATAAAAAGCAATCACGTTGGTCGTGCATCCATAACCATGCACCGTGCATCATATATCACATAAGCAATCATACATCACATTCACAAAACTTACAAAATAATTTAAATTTACCAAGTAGAGTTGCTAGTGGGTTCAATGATCTTTTGTATGTTCAACTCTTGAATTAATAGTGCAACTAGTGTCAAAATTGTTTGCCTAATAGAGAAAACTCAATTAATCAATTTATTTTGAATTTTTCTCAATTGTAATTAAAACAATTTTAATTGAAAACACCAATTTAAAATTCTCATATTAAATTTAAAATTCACTTAGTTGTTGAATTTAAAATTCACCAATTTTAAATAAAACAAGACATTTTCAATTTGTCATTAATTTTTTTCAATAAGTAAACGACTAATTTTATTAAACCTCTGCCACCGAAATAGTGAGTTGGTGAAAATCCCGCAATACAACCTATGTTAACCCAGTTTTGGTCAAAATGTGAAATTTTGCTAAGTTTTGACGAATAACAAAACATGTGAAAACTTAAGCTAAGCACATTACAGCCATTACGCACGTAATGGTTAAATCTTACGCAAGTAGATGTTTGAATAACACACGTAGCTAAAGATCATCTATTCAAGGGGTGTACCAAGAATTATTCTACGCATATATATTGGGTGTAATGCACATAGAAGCTCAGTGCTAGGAGTCAATAAGTACCAGGTGTTTTTTCTAAGCATGCAGAAGTGGAAAAATAAGTACGTAAAACTTGGAGAGTCTTTGTTCAGATAAATTCATGAAAATTTTCATGGCATGTAAAAGTCTAGGGGAAAGCACGCAGAAGGTTAAAGGTGCTAACTTTGAAAATACTCATTTTACGTACGCAGAGGCAGGTAAGCATGTAAAAAGTTAAAGGTGCAAACTTTGAAGAAGTTGATGTTTACACACATTGATATTGCTATGCACGTAGAAGTGCTACTGGAAAAAGCTATCATAACGCTCCTCGAAATTCAAATTTGAATATTCCTAACAATGCTGAGGTGGAGAATCAAAGGTGCAACCTTGAATCTTCGCAACATGCGTTTCTAAGCACACAAACGATGCTGGCTACGCGCATAGTGCTTATTTAAAGCACGTAAAGGTGATAGCTAAAAGTATGTGAATATTGAAGTTTAAAGTGGGTCACAGAACCACTAGCAACGCACATAGAACTTTAATATTAGAAGAGCCTACGCACATAGAGGACTATTACTCACGTAAGCGTCTATGACGTCATTTAAAATTCAGTCTTTACCATTTACTCACAACGGCTATTTCAAGGCTTGCAACGGCTATTTCTATCAAATGAGTATAAATAGACATCTTTGGACCAAATAAGATTTAGAGCAATCTTTGAGAAAGTGCCCAAGCTTTGCTATTTTGCCATTTGGCTTTCTTGTTGAACCAAATGTGGTTACACTCAAGTCCCTTTATGTTTTGATGCTGAACAAAATGGTGTTAGATACGTAGATGAATTTTTCACTCTCTCAAAGCATCATTCGAGTAAGAAAGTACATCACTCGAGTAACATTATTCTAGTTCATTTTACTTGAGTAAACATAAGCATTTAACTCGAGTAACGAATGCTGACCAGAGGCAAGGCATAATACTTCACTTGAGTAATATAGCAATATCCCTCTAGCAATTCATGATTTAGTTCACTCGAATAATTCTTCAAAAATCACTCGAGTAATCCATGGTGACCAGAGGCAATAACCAAGACAATTCACTCGAGCAACACAAAGATTCATTTGAGTAATCAGACCATTATATCACTCGACTAATCATTTGAATCTCCCTTGAGTAATATAGATGTCATCTCACTAGAGTAATTATAGATCTTCACTCGAGTAACATTTTTAGATCATCGGTTGAGAAAAACATACTCGAGCAACAACATTATTCACTCAAGTAATGAAATCAAGCAGTACACATAAAGAGTATCTATCACTCGAGTAACACATACATGTCACTCGAGCAATCACTTGAAGATAAAAAGATTATACCTACGACTGACAAAATCAGTTCAAATGTCAAAGGTATGTGGTCCCAAACGTCAGAATGAAGGCTCACTCGAGTAACCACTTTTGTTCACTCGAGTAACACGCTATGAGGGTCGACTTTGAAGAACAAGATCACTCGAGCAACATCAATTCTTCACTAGAGTAAGACATTGTGTCAAAGTATTAAATGCATGGTTGTTGCATCTCACAATGGCTACTAGTAATCCCTCAATGTCTCTTTTGACTAGAAAATATATAAATACCTCCAAGACACTTCAGGAAACAACTTACAACACCTGAGCATTCAATTTCCATAACAATCAAGCATCAAAACATTAAATTTCTCATTTATTGATACAAGTGTATTGTTCATCAATTTCATTCTTCATTTGCTTGTATCACTAGCTTATACATTGTTGGTAAGTGTTTGTAAAAATAGTATTTTGAGTGATTGTGAGTGGAATCAATGGTTAGATTCCTAGGTTGGTTTTGTTCTTAAACCGAAATCAAGAACTTTGTAAGAGTTCTCATTTAGTTAGAAAGTGAAGTTGTAATCTTGAGAAAATTGTTAGTGAAAATCCTAAGTGGTAATAGTTAGGTAGTGGATGTAGGCAAAGAGTTGGCCGAACCATTATAAATTCTTGTGTTGTCTCTTCTTTACTTGTTTCAATCCAAAAAAGAAAAAAGCTTCAAAGCCACTCATACCATACTATTCAACCCCCTTCTAGTGTGGTAATTGACTCAACAATTGGTATCAGAGCTTTGGGTTGTTATTTGAAGTGGCTTAACATCTGAAGAGTCAAACATCCAGGATGGCTTTGAATATTGGAACACACACCAAAAGTTATGCGGTAAATCGTCCTTCATTCTTTGATGGTTCCAACTTTAACTCTTGGAATAAAAAGATAACTTTTTTTCTTCAATTCTATGACATAGAAACTTGGAAGGTAATTGTGCTAGGTCCTGAAATTCCAAAGAATGAAGATGACTCACTCAAGGAGTATAAAGATTTTGGAAAATGTTGGAGGTGACTCATATAGGAACCACTTAAGTGAAGGAGACAAAGATCAATATGATGTTGTATGACTATGAGTTGTTGTCAATGAAGGAAGGAGAAAGCATCACTAGTATGATTGATTGATTCTCCAAAATCACTAATGGTCTTGCTTCTCTTGGAAGACCAATTTCGAATAGTGATAAAGTAAAGAAGATTTTTAGGTCATTGCCAAAGGAATGTGATGCAAAAGTTACAACTATTATAGAGTTAAAATACTTGAACAAAATGGAGTTTAGTGCTTTAATTGGTTCTCTCATTAACTATGAGATTGTGTTAAAGAATAGAAACTCTAAGGCCAAACCAAAAGCGAAGAACTTAGTTTTCAAAGCAAAGGAGTAACAAGTGATGAAGAGGAGGATGAAGATAATGAAGAAGATGAAGAGGTAGCTCTCTATGCCAAAAACATAAGGAGATACAAAACCTTATTGCTAATAAGGAAGATGGATCTAAAAAACGGAGGAAGTGATGATTACAAGAAGAACTCATCCTACTGTTGGAATTCGTGGCTAGTTTATGACATTCATAAGCAAATAGTGCGACAGAAATAACAAAAATTTTAAGCCTTGAATTCCACCAAGGACCCATGCATATCAACATATACGATTATGGTTAGTAGATATATCTTATATCCAAAGCTTGAATTTTCGATTGTATGAGGTGTTGGTGTAGCTTTTAGTATTCAAAACTCAACCCACCTTTTTCCTCACGTTGCCTTTTCGCGAACATGTCTAGAGGTATCCACACAAATGAACCTTCTTCGAATTTGTGGAGTGTACTAACACCCTTTTAGAATCTCTATTCTAAAAGGTCACAAATATTTTTTCTCTCTCTTTTTTTGTAGCACTCATTAATTCGGCTTTGCATTTTGAGGAATAACAAGGAGTGCACCCTATTTATAGGCATAGGAGAAGACCTAGATAGGTTCATAAAGGAAGCTAAAATTCCCCTCCTTGTCCTCCAAGAATTCGGCCTATTCCTATTCTAGAAGGAGTGTGTCGAATTCCTATCTAGTCATACTAGGGTTTGCCTTTTTTGTCCCACAAGAATAAACACTCCTAATTAGTTATACACTCTTAATTAGGAATGCATTCCTAATTAGTGTGTATGTGTGCCGAAAATTCTCCTTGTCACACAAGGAAAGAGACTCCTAAAAAATAGGAGGAGTGGTGTGTGTGTGCTGAATTTCTTCCCTCCCTAATTAGGATAAGCATGCCGAATTTTATCCCTCCTAATTAGGTTGGGTTGTGTAGAAATTCTACATGTGTTTCATTAATGTTATTGGGTTTTTAATTATATGATACATTATCCTCAAATAAATCACTCACATGGGCTGAATTATGTCATACATAATTAAATAATTGTAACCATGATAATTGGTGATTCATATTGAAAGCTCATTACATTAATGAACTATGTATTAAATCTTATTTAACACATAAATCATAAAATACTAAATTATTATTATTGATTAATCAAATTAATTATCTTAATAATTCAATCACCACAAAAGAGATTATTAGTGAACAAATCCAATTTGTTCTTGTGTGTGACCCAATAGGCCCACTCGAAATTGGCAATGGGCGTTGTCCCAAAACTTAGGCCCAAAATATATAAGCGGTATCTAGTAATACATTATGGCAATATAAAAATTGAACAGATGTCAGTGATCCGAGTTAACCTTTCACAGTCTGATATTTAGTACTTTCGTCTCACGATATCCCATTTAAGCATAATGCATGGTCACATGTCAACCTTATATTGCTTAACATATTTCTTGATTTCAAGTTGATTGATATAACAAGTGACATTGATAAACCCCTTTATCAATTCATTCGAGTATGCATACATTCCATCAATCCTACTCATCAAGTGGCCAAGAGATATCACTATTTATAAGAGGAACAAATTCATTACTCTCATTATCACTCCTCTACATGATTCATAACATATCCAATCATAGCCTTTATTGTTACCATGTTGCGGATAACGTTTGACTAAGTCAAAACATGTGATTCCTCATGTAGGAGTCGATGTTGAGTTTCAGTTAGAAGACTCAAATATCACCACTACATGAAAGTTACTCTGTGACAACAATCCACGAAGTGATTTCATAGCAGGCCAGTTTAATACATGTTCCCCAACATGTATCTATGTTCTAAGCGATATATCGTATTCATAATCAGTAAAACGTGATTATCCACTTAGCAACATACTAACCTAAATTCATTATCATTCCCATGATAATAATCGATTAGGGACATTTAGAATAGTATTCTTTTTATCCTTATGGTTTACTATCAAATCACACACTTGATGGTATAAGGAAGAATAAACCATTCATGGACTTTTATCTTCATAAAACATATAATATTTCATAGAAATAAAGTGCCTATTTATTAAATAAACCAAATGACAATGTATACATGATTGGACGAGGGCACAAAACTAGTACCTACAACAAGAAGAAGAATGATGATGGTTACTACAAGTGTGGCAAACTAGGCCATTATGTCAAAGATTGTAGAGTTTCCACCTTTAAACCATAATATGAGAGGAGCAAGACGAAGGAAATCCTTGTTGCTACTTGGAGTGATGAGGAAGATGATGATGATGTGAAGGAGGAAGTTAACCTTGCACTCATGGCTCAAAGCTTTTACTCAAGTGATGAGGAGGATAATGATGTAAATAATTCTTCTCACAAAGAACTTGTTGATGCATTTGAATCATTGAACAAGGATTTTGAAGAGATTTTCAAACTCAACAAGGTTTTGAAAAAGAGAAACAAATCTTTGGAAATTGAGAATGAAGCCTTGTTAGAAAAGCTTAATGGTGTTTCTATTGATCATACTTCTTGCTTGATTGAACAACAAAAATTAAAAAATGAGATTGATAGAATTCAAAAAGAATTTTCATATGTTGTAAACAAATTTTCTTGTGGCAATGAAAAATGGAAAAATTGCTTTCTTTACAAAGATTTTCATTGTCTAAACATGTCTTGGGATGTGATCCTCTCGAAAGAGAATCATCTTTGTTAAATAAGTTTTCAAATCAAAACAAAAATGATTCTTTGAGATTGGGATTGCCTACTTGCACTAGGTGTTTGAAAGTTGGGTATAATGCATATTCTTATATGAGCTTAAGAATGACAATTAAGGTGAAAAAGATGTGGATTCGTAACGAAACCATTCTTCCAAACTTGGTCCATGTGACTAACTCAAAAGGACCCAAAGTTGCTTGGGTACCATTGAAATCAAACAACATTGGTTTTTTAGGTGCAAGTCAAGAATAGAGTATCGTCAAGAATGTGGTACATTGATAGCGGATGCTCAAGACATATGAGTGGAGACAAAAGCCTATTTGTTGAGGTCAAAATGAAAAATTTTTAATGTCTTTAGATGAAAATGTATTTTTGTTGCATAGAAGAGTAGATCATGCACTATTGCCATTGATTTCAAAGCTTGGAAAAAATGACATTGTTAGAGGTTTACCAAAATTACGTTTTACAAAAGAATATTTATGCGAACCATGCATTAAGGGTAAGACCCTAAATAACCATACATAGCATATATTTATTACTACATGCATCGCATAAGTATTTTCATATAGAATTCATTTCATATAGTTATAACTTAAGATATAAAAACAAAAACTTAAGGAATTAGTTAGAGAATAATTGTTAGATACTATTGCGTAGCCACAATAAATGTTGATTAAAATTATAGTATTGAATTTACAATTAGAGTTGAAATTTTGCTCGTAATGTATATCAAATGGGACCGAAAAGATTAAAGTCTCGAATAAAATGTGTGAACCAATTATAAAAGAGGGACCAAAAGGAATGGAAACAAAACAATAGGGTAAAATTGAAAATAGTTTGTGTTAGTGTAAATAATAATAATAATAATAATAATAAATAAATATATCTTAACTAATAGGAAATATTGCCACGGTCAAAATCTGTCCATTTCTTCATTGTTAAGTGAAACATTTGTGACTTGTTGAGTAAAACAATTAAGTAAAAAAAAAAAAAGAAGAGAAGAAGAAGATAAGTGTGATTTTTTTTTAAGTCGGCAACCAAATATACTACCATATATATAACTCTGTTTGTATTCAAAATATACCCACAATCAACCTCTGGTTCCAGAATTCTGTCAAAAAAAAAATAGCTCTCACACAATTAACCCTCGTTTTCTTCAAAGAAGGCTTTAACAAAGGCTAAGGTAATTCTAAACTCGTTATACTCTTTAGCAACAGTCTGCTTGTTAGACTTTATTGAAGCTGATAGAGATGTAATTTGACAAAACTTAAAGAATACAAGTTGTAGATTTATAAGTCTTATCTATGTATATGAAACAGTTTTCTCTAATTTTGATTCGTCTGATATTTATAGATGAAATAGTGGGAACTGCCCTGATTAATGGTTAAGTAAGCATAGTCTGAATATATGTTGATATTTGAAACCCTTAGAGACTGATTTACGAAAAGTATAAAACATGAAAGTTTATCCAAATATTTCCAGTAACTACCTGTAAAAGGGTGAAGCTTAAGTCCATGTGTGTTGAGAGTTATAAATGTTTAGCTAAGACTGGTCAAACTAACTGTTTCTCTGAATAATGTTTGATTATAGGTCCAGTTGTATATTATACTAAGAATTTTGTATTTGTAATTAGACTTTCAGATTTTCCAGAACCATGCGTATATGAATATAGTTTCCAAACCATAAAATTTTGTGTTATTTAGATGTCTAGAGAAGATGTTATGAATAGAATACTAGGAAAATGTATGTCTGCCCTGTTTCAGTTTATTATTCACATTGATTATTTTATTGTACCTTGGTCGAATTGGACAACGTGCCCTGTACATTAGAATGATACGTGTATAGTTTTGAAATAAATTTATAGAGAATAATTTGGTTCTGAAATGAATTAAATATTGTTGAATTACTAGGATTGAATTACTAGGATATGTTCAATTTGTCCTGAAGTAGAAACCTAACAGCATTAGGCCTGATTCAAAAATTCACTAAAAACTCTATAAGTTGAATTAGGATTCATTTTTTTATATGGATAGAAACCTAAAAATGTCTATTTTCATGAAAATTTGTATCACATTCATTTGAAGTCTAACTCCATAAATATTAAAAAGACCATAGGTTGTTCAATTGAAACAAAATTAAGAAAAACACTTTAAGGGACTAATCTATAATTTTATAACCAATGTACTTGATATTGATAAATGTATTTTTAATATTTTATAGACCCGGAGGATCCAAACACTTGTAGATTGGGGAACTAGAAGTCCTCCGTATGTGACACGTATAATAGAGGTCCAGGTGAGTAGAAACTGGAGGTGTATCCACGTGTTTGCTACATGCAATGATATGCATTGAAATTGATACTCTATCTTGATATGTGAATATGTGATAATGTGGAATGAATTGTTTATTACATGTGCAAATATATGAGATATCAGTATTGTTTACAAGTGACACATGTATGATATATGAACTGTTGAAAATGAGCTATAGAAAAATGAATGGAATATGATATGGACTCTCCGAATATGACTTCATTTATCGTGCACAGTGAATATGACTTGGCTTGTCTTGATGCCAAAATATAGAAATGATATGATTTGCAATTACAAATATCGTTTATATGCATAATTTGATTAATGATTGAAATGATTTGTCACTGGCATTATTGACTTAAAGGGTCGACTTGGCCAACATGTTTAAGATCTCTTATAGTACATGAAATGATCTGAGACATCTCTATAGTTCAAATGATCTAAGACTTAATGTCTCTTACAGTTCATGGATCGATCGTCAGCTGACTATAGTTTCGAGACTAAGTGTCTCCACAGATATAGTACATGATTTGAGACTTAATATCTCTTATAGTTTACAGATCGATCGTCAACTGGCTTATAGTTTCGAGACTATATGTCTCTATAGACCCGGGTTTAGACTTATCATGTTTTGGCCAAGCTCCAAAGAAAATTGGAATTGCATTCACTTGCACTATTGCACATTGTGTGTATAATATATATTGGATTTGTATGCTATATGTTGTGGATTTACTGATGATAGTTTCTCTCATTGAGTAACGACTCATATAAAGTGCTAATATTTTTCTAGGACTCTAGCATATACAGTTTTTGGAAGTTGATCAAGCGTGAGGTTGATTGACTGTTACATATACGTATGGAGCACAGGTCGTCCGGCTGGGTCCTATACTCTCTCTCCTCTGTATTTTGTTATCATTATACATATAGTTTTGAGAGGAAATGTAGAATGTTGTATATATTTATTAGAATTGTTTACATGCTTTGTTGAAAAAATTTCATATGTACATTCCTATATGAACGATCTGTATAAATACATGTTTTATTATTATGATTTCATATTATAATATGGATATATTATAGAATAGGGTGTGTCACAGTAAGCATACTAGATGTTCTTTTAAATCAAAGAAAGAAGTTTCAACATCTAGGGTGTTAGAATTAGTACATATGGATTTGATTGGACCATTTAGACATGTTAGTTTGGGTTGTAAATTCTAAACCTTGGTGATTATTGATGATTTCTCTGATTTACATGGGAATTCCTTGCAAATAAAAGTGATACCTTTAATAAGTTTGCTAAGTGGTGTAGATTGGTTATAAATGAAAATACCAAGTCTATTATTGCCATTAGAATCGACCATGGAGGAGAACCTGAGTCCAAACCCTTTGAAGATTAGTGTGACAAGCATGGAATGGAGCATAATTTTTTGGCACCAAAAACTTCACAACAAAATGGTGTGGTGGAGAGGAAGAATCGAACTTTGGAAGAAATGTGTAGAACAATGCTAAATGAGTATGATCTTCCAAAATATTTTTGAGCCGATGCTATGATCGGTTCCCTACTTTACTTAACTGCCTCTAGACCCGATATTACATTTGCTACTTGTTTATATGCACGTTTTCAATCCAATCCAAAAGAGTATCATTTAATTGTATGCAAAAGTATTTTTTGTTATTTGATTGGTACAATAGGATTAGGTATTTGGTATCCTTCTTGTCTTGGCTTTGACTTAATTTCTTATAGTGATGTCGATCTTGGTTGTTGTAAATTAGATAGGAAGAGCACTAGTGGTACATGTCATTTCTTAGGATCATGATTAATCTCTAGGGTAAGTAAAAAGCAAACAAGTGTTGCTACTTCCACGGTCGAATCCGAATATGTGGCTGCTGGAAGCTCTTATGCTTAAGTTTTATGGATTAAAAATCAATTGTTTGATTATGGTATTGTTCTTAAGAATGTTCCTATATTTTGTGATAATACAAGTGCTATTAATTTGAGCAAAAATTCTATTTTGCATAGTAAAGCAAATCATATAGAAATTAGACATCATTTTGCAAAAAGGTGATATTTGTTTGAAATTTATTAGAACAAATGACCAATTAGCTGATAGTTTTACAAAACCTTTGATTGAAGAAATTTTTAACTCAATTCGATTTCGTTTGGGCATATGTAATATGAATAATTTGTGATTGTATTTGGTGCTTTAAATTGTGTATATCATGTGTTCACTTGCATTTCATTTACAATAAAATGATCAATAAGTGTACATGGCTATATTCTTTGTGTGGTGGATAAGTTTCAAAAGTGGAAAATTGAAGAAAATTGAAGAAGTGTCCTGTTTTGATGGTTTACCTGAATAAATGGATGTGTTCGTGAGAAATAAGCAAAACTGGGCATCTGGAAATATTCTGGAGAAAAGTTACTCGAGTAAAGATTAATTCTTACTTGAGTGATATGTCAGGTCACTCATTCGAGTAAAATAAAATGGTCCACTCGAGTAAAAGGTGTGGTGTCTCACTCCACACATTTCACTCAAGTGAAGGAGGCTTCAAAGGCATTTTGAAATGCAATTTTAGAACATAACCCACATACCCATTTCAAAACACTGAAACTCTCTCTTCCCTCTCAATCTCACTCGCGTATCCTCCATCCATATCACACTAAACCCACCTTTACCCATCAAATTTCGGCCCTTAAACACTTAGATTCATGTAGTCTTTCAACCAAAAACACCCAAAATCACCAAAAATCCTTGTTCTTCACCAAAATCAAACCCTAAAACCCAAATTTCAGAAAAATGTCACAACCTCCACGAAGAAGAATCAAACTAACGTCACAAAGAGAGATTGTTGAAGAGGATTTGGATTCTTGTACGCCCTTCCATCCTCTCCAACACAAAAACTCACAGCAGAGACTGTCCACTTCCAAAAGCACTCCAGGGGTAGGACCGTCCGTAAGTGTTGAGGATTTGCCAATTGATTCACGTTTTATATGCCATATTGCACAAGAGACTTATCATAAGGTAATGAAGAAAGAAAAACTTGTGGCCTCTATGATATTTGATTATGATACCTTGAGAGGTGAGGGTTATGACTTGGAATGAGTGTTTAGGAATACTTTTGGGCTTAGTGAATTGCTTGGGTATAAGAATGTGATTTACAAGAACTTGGTTGCTGAATTTTATGCTAATATGGAAATTGTTGGACGACCTAATGAACGGGGGTATTGTTCTTCGAACCCGTGTTTGTGGCAAGAGTTTTCTTATTTTGAAAAAAAGGTTGTGTAGGTGGTTTCATATTAGAGAAGGTGGAATCACTCCTACCGTTTTAACTCGGGTTGAGGAAGAAGCGGAAGTTGAAGAAGATAGTGAGAGCAATGATAGTGATGAACCGATTGAAATTGGAGAGGAATTTCAATTGCAACAAGCTTACAAGTATTGAAAAAGAACTCAAGCGGTTGTCAAAATTAGGAGACTTGTTAAACTTGATGCTACCGATCTTCCAGGCGATCTTCGAATGATACATTATGCAATTAATCAAAGCATCACAACCAAGCAAGATTCTCAAAATTACATCTCCAATATTGATACTGGAATCCTTTGGCATGTTCTTAAAGGAAATCACATCAACTTCTCGGCCTTGATCATCAAGTGGATGAAGTACAAGTGGAAGCAAATGTACAAGACAAACTATGAAAAAAGAAAAAAGAAAGAAGGATTGCCATATGGGGTACTCATTACAAATATTCTTGTGTAAAATGACATTGATTTTTTGGGACAAGAGTATCATGAGATTCCTTATTCATGGATTTTC
>CAODLS010697526.1:0-14410 GCA_948243855.1 Flueggea neowawraea
ACAATGAGATGAACCCCAAGATTTCTGACTTTGGTTTGGCACGGATTTTTGGAGGCAAAGAAACCACTGCAAACACTAACAGAGTCGTTGGAACATAGTAAGTAGTACATAAAACGTAAATTTATCAAATCTAAATGTTGATATTTGACAGTTCTTCAACAATCAGATTCGTCTTTATGCAGTGGCTACATTGCTCCTGAGTATGCTCTGGACGGTCTTTTCTCATTCAAGTCAGACGTCTTCAGCTTTGGTGTGGAAAAAGAAACACGGGATTCTATCAACCTGAACAATCTCTAAGCCTTCTGGGCTATGTGAGTCTCCTGAACTTTTACATTTTTGACACAATCACCTCTGTCTTAGCTACCGTGCTCCAACACTATAACAGAACTGAATCGAATTCGAGGAAACTGGATGAGTGTGTTTCATATCAGAATATTGAAACTGCATATTCTCTTTGTAATAAGACAAGTCAATCAGTCGACTTTTCACTATGCAATCTAGTTCTGATATCGATTTCCACAATCTACTTCTGCAATCTGTCACAAACAAGTTTATTTTCGTTTTTTCGACTTCTCACAAAGCAAAGTTTTGGTATAAATCTTGTCACAGGCATGAAATTTGTGGAAAGAACAGAAAGCATTGGAGTTACTAGACCGGAAACTGAGCAAAACCTGCAACACAAACGAATTTCTCAAGTGCATAAATGTTGGACTCTTATGTGTACAAGTAGACCCCAGTGACCGTCCAGCAATGTCGAACGTACTATTTATGCTAGGTAGTGAGAATGTGACACTTCCAAGTCCTAAACAACCAGCCTTTGTTGTAAGGAGATGCCCTTCGAGCAGAGCTTCTTCATCTAGTAAACCAGAAACATGTTCCAATAATGGCTTGACAGTCACCCTAGAAAATGGCAGATAGCACAGAAGTTCATGTGATATTTTTTTTTTCAGGAAAAAAAAAGATTTCCATTTTTCGGCTATGATTTTTAATGTGATTGATATATTGTAACCAATTATGTAATGATTGATTTTGATGGTATGTCAGCATATGTTTTAATTTTTAATATCTTTTGTTTTTACGGTTCCAACATATGTTATCAGAACCAATTGTTTGGTTAGAACATAGACAAGGACTGGTATAGATGGTCTAAAATGAGTACTGGTAATGTGGTGAAAAGTTGAGAGTTGTATTGATTGATGTTACCTAATCTAAGACTGTGTAAGTGACAATGTGATGATCAGGCACAAGTAAAGTGAAGAGTTGTGTTGACTGGTAAAGCTATTATTTCATGTGAGTAGAGTTAGTTCGTAGTTGGTTGGAGTCATAAAAAGATGTCCGAGTAAAAATTACACATTAGCACATGAGAAGGCCACTCAATAAAAACTTTGTGGTACTGGGAGATGTTTCTATTGTTTGAGAGCAAGTCGAAACCCAATAAGAAAGAAATTCACACTTGAAGGAAAGAATATTAGTCATACAAGTGTAAATGCAAAGAATCTCATATCGAATAGTTGAAGAATCTTACATCGATTAGTTGTAGAATATATAAAGAACATATGAATGATAAAGACAGCTCATAATACCTGAATAGTTTAGGGCTGTGAGTTGAATATAGTATCACGCTACTATTATTGTTTCTTTTGTTAATTAAACATTGTGATAGTACAAAAATTTAATATTTTTTAATAAAAATATTAATACGGCTACAAGCGTTGATATTGATTTCATATCTTTCTGAATATTTTAATAATGATGTGGAGATTGAGTTTATCGGTAATTCTTTGATCCTTCCATGGATTAACTTTGCTGTCTTAAAGCCCAACATGCAATTTATTTTCAGCTAAGAACATGTTCGTTAGTGTAATATCTCGCTCATTCTAGCTAAGTTCTTTATAGCATTCCGTTTAATTCCGTAATGATTTGGAATGTTCAGAGATGTTTCGTACATCATTCCTTCAAGCTTTGTTGTTTGGTTGGTCCTGGGAGTGATGAGATTGATGATCCTAAGTTGAAAATGCATCAAAAGAGGAAATTTATGCGCTTTGGGCAAGCTGGAGGTCGTCTACATGCATTGTGATGGAGTTACGCACGTAGATGATGTTTTGTGTTCGAAGAGCAATCGGTTTAGCCTGTCTACGCACGTAACACTAGTGTTACGTGCGTAGAAGGAAGGTTACGCACGTTGATCATAGATATGGGTTTGAGGAGTGATATGTTCTTGCCATCTAAGCACTTTATGCTCTGTCAACGCATGTAAGACGTTTGCTACGTGTGTAGCATGTCTTCTGGACTCGTAAACATGCCTTTTTTGGGCCTTTTTGAATGAAACACAACGTTTTGGCTTTGTGGGTTTATAAATCCCCCCACCCACTTCTCTTTGGACATAAATCCCCTCAACCATCAAAATCACTCTCAAATTGATTTCTTTCCATCTCCTATTGTCCCTCATTGCTTCCACTTCGATTCTTGAGGTAAGAAACATTCATAAATCCTTTTTTTTTTTATTTTACTCTAAATTTGTCCATTTAGGGTTTATGGCCAAATTTGAAAGTTGGGTTTGGATTTCTTCTTTTCTGTTGAAATGGGCATTAAATGTTGTTAGATTATGGTTGTTTAAGGTCAAAATCACAAGGTTTTAACTTTGATTTTGAAGGTTTTTGTGTTTGGACAAATGGGTTTATTTAGAGCTAGGGTTTCGATTTTGAATGATTTTCTGGTTAGATTTGAAGTTTTTCTTGTTATATCTTGGTTGATTAGAGTTAGAAATGCATGGATTTGAGTTAGGTGCTGTGATTTTATGATTTATTTCTTTGGTCAAGAAAATCCGAATTTGTGGGTTAGAAATCGTGATGACTTTGAGTTTATTTATTGGAATGGATGTTAGATTCATGTTTAGGATGTCGATTATAGTCAATGTGGGTAATTGGTAAAGTCTGGTATCGACCAGAATGAGATTTCAGATTTTTGGAATAAATTTTCTATTACAAGACAATTTTAAATTTTCTGACTAGTTCAGGACTAATTCGTAAATTTGAATAGTTGGGGACTAATTTCTAATTTTACGACGACTCAGGGACCAAATCATAATTTTGCGTAGAATTCAATTTTTGAGGCAAGAGTGATAGATCCTAATCGAAATAGGCTTTTTGACGTCGTGCGAGGGTCTATATCTGCATCTACATCTGCATTTGTATTGCATACATTTTTTGGTACCGCCATAATACTAGTATCACATTCTAATTTATTTGATATGTCTTATATGTTTCAGTTTCGTGTACTTGTCAGTGTGACCAGCTAAACACCAGTGGTGTTTGACCATACTTTCAGCTGGGATACCAGGTGAGTGTGGTGGTAACTTCAGATAATTAAGGATTGAGATTTATTAAAATTTAATTGTGTAATAAGGAATGAAATTATCTGTATAAGCTAAGTTCAGTATCGGTATAAATAATAGTATCAGTATCAATATTATTTATCTATTTCGCTTGCTTGCCTTATATATATATATATATATATATATAGAGAGAGAGAGAGAGAGAGAGGCATAGCCTTTGGTACACCAATGGTCAGTTAAGACCTAGTTACCAAGGTTGGTGGTAACACTGTGAGCCAGACACATAGGTCAGGTGGCATAGTCCACATCAGTTAATCAGATTCAATTATTTATCAGTTAGTTCAGTTCCGTCCCAATCAGATATTCAGTATATATATAGGATATGCATAAATATATTCACATGGTATTACTGTATGTTGTTTGCTGAGGGTGCAAACGATTTCCAAATGAATTTTAGAAAATATTATATACTTAGCGTGTATACGTATGTATATAACTATATCTGCATGTGGTATTTTTGAAACATTTTCAAAATAATTTATGTGATGTCCTAGAAGTGACCTGAAGTGTTATCCCTCACTGAGTTTACTCATCTCCTTGCCTCTTATATTTTTCAAGTGATTCATTTTGTATCTAACAACCATCAGTCATTCAAATACTTAGTGAGGCATCGTTGATTTGGTTAGTTGATGCCCTTTTGGTCGGACTCCTTTATTTTTTGCTAGAGCTCTACAACCGAATGCTAGTGGATTATTGAGGTTTATTTTGCATTTTAGATATTGTATTTATTCACTACCATTTATCATTAATTTTTATATGCTAGACTTTATCAATATTTATTTATAAATTACATGTTTAAATAAATGAATAAGTGGGTAAAATGTTTGAATCTCTGAGGCTTGTACGAAATGGGTTGAGCCTCCAATTTAGTTCGTCTTATACGCGGATCAAGGTCCGAAAACGAGTTGTGACAGTTAGTGTAATCAATAAACTACTATTTCATTTCAGACTGATAGATTGCATTTCATGCATAATTTATGTTGCATTTTATGTTTGTTTGGCATCATAAATTGTTGTTATTCGTGTTTTTTTTATGTCTTTTGGTTTATTTGGTGGTTTAGATGGAATGTTGGTGAAAAACAAAGAATTAGAGCTATTTTGGGTGCATTTCAGCGTTGATTGCATTTTGGCATGACCATGCTATAGTAGGCGCGTTGACCATTTCGCATTGGGCAGGGTGCTAGACTGCTGGGCCTCGATATTTGAGCCTCATAGACATTCTTGAAGGCTGTAAACTTAGTTTTGGCTATTGGAACAATTTATTAGGATTATTATTATTATTATTATTATTATTATTATTATCATTATTATTATTATTATTTTAACAACTTAATTAGGATTAGGACTAGGTTTTTAAGAGAGAATATATATATACTCTAAATATTGATAGGCAACTCTCTCTCTCCACTCTCTGATGTTGGACAACAACTTTCATCAACTCTTTTGGCTTTCTTTCTTCTAGCATGTGTAATTAAACATCTTTCTAATTAAAGTATTTTTGAAGTTCAATCCATTAACGTTGTGAGACTATTGTTTTAATTGTTACTAAGTATTTCAAGTATTTATTCAATTTCTATGCTTGATTCCTTTATTATCGTTTCAATTGATTGATTGATAAGGACCCATCAGTTGATTGATTGAGATAATATATTGCTATTTAGAATTAACAGTGTGTCACATTAGTCCTAATCTAGGTAGCGAATAACTTGAATGTATGTGGTTGGGCATTATTCAATGTTATGGAATTGAATAATCTACTTTAAATGATTTACGTTGTTTCTGACTTCACTAGTTAGGAAATGGGTCTCTTTTGTTCTTACTGCTGCCATAAAGGGCGTCCCTGAGGCTGTCTAGTAGTTAGAAAAATAGTCTACAGGGCATTCCGAAACTATCGATCAAGTAAAAAGATATTGGTTAATTGAGTGCGTCCCGTTAACTATAACCTTGTCTATTCGAATCCTTGATATTGATTTTTCGTGTTTGTGATCAACTGAATGGATTGAATGAATAAGTACTTTAGCTAGGTTTTTAATATTATTGAATTTTCATTATTTTCATTGCTGTGACTTATTGTTTTCTTCATTGCAAAATTTTATTTCTATCAAATTTCATTCTCAGCTTCTTTTACATTTTCACCAATTTTATTTTATTTTTCTATTTTGATATTTAAACAATTTCTCACTAGTCTATGTGTTTCAACCCTGCTCAGTGCTTTATCCACTTTATTATTTTTGAGCAGGTTAATATTATTTTGGTAGGTTTGACACCTATCAAATTTGACACCGTTGCGGGGAATCGATGTTTTAGATTTTGTTTATTTGCTTTACTATTGATCTTTTCTCTGTTTTGCATACATTCTTCTTTGTCTACAGATAGTCTTCTATATGATCTTGAGATAGAAAAGGCTGTCAAACCACTGAGAAAAGAAGCTAGACTTCGTAGAGCACAAGCTTCTAGTTCTACAACACATGTTCCTGAGCCAACTAAAATCGCCTCTGATACTGATTTTGACACTGAAACAACAATGGCTAATGCAAATAATGACCTACAGACACTAAGGGAGATGATTGCACCTCTTGTAGACCAACAACCACTATGCATCCAATACTAGTCTTTGATTATTGGATTTGAGTTGAAATCAGGATTAATTTAGTTGCTACTCAAGTTTCATGGACTTGAGAAGGATGATCCGAATAGACATTTGAAAGAGTTCCATGTGGCTTGTTTTGGTTATGGACTACAAGGGATGACTGAAGAGCAAGTGAAATTACAAGCTTTTCCTTTTTCATTGGAGGATAGAGTCAAGGAATGGTTGTATTATTTACCTCTTGGTATAATGCATACATGGCCTGAGATGGCATGACTGTTCCTAGACAAAATCTTTCTCACTTTTAGAGCTGCTAACTTAAAGAGAGAGATATGTAGCATTAAATAGAAAGACTCTGAATCATTGCATGAATATTGGGAAACATTTAAAAGGTTCTATGTTGCTTGTCCTCAGCATGGGATCACAAAACAACAGTTAATTCAATATTTTTATGAAGGATTTTTGACAATTGAAAGAAGAATGATTGATGATGCTGCCAGTGGAGTTTTGTTGAATAAAACACCACAAGCGGCAAGATAATTAATCTTGGCCATGGCAGCAAATTCACAACAGTTTTGGAACCATACAGAAACAATAACCAAAGGAGTTCATGAGGTAAATAATTCTTCTAGACTTGAGGAAAAGTTGGACAATATTACTAATTTGTTGGAAAACACTGTTATTGGTTGGAACAATGCAAATGCTAATAAGGCAAAATCGACCCAAATTCGTGGAATTTGTTACGCTTTAGGTCACTCCTCATATTCTTGCCCATCTCTGCAAGATGAAGATTTGTTTGCACAAGTCAATAATGTCAATAATAATTATGGTGGCTAGCAGCAGATAAGGTATAATCCTTATTCTAATACATATAATCATGGTTGGAGGGATCATCCCAATTTGTGGTATGGAAATAAAAAAACAAAACCATCAACCTTAGCACTTTTAGCAGAGACAACAACCTCATCAATCAAATGAAAGTGACAGACCGAGTTCATTGGAGGAGATGCTAAATATTTATGGCAACCACGCAAACTGTTGTGCAAGACATTCGGGAACAATTTGATCAGTTAGCCATTTCAGTTAACAAGTTGGAAAACAAGGGAAATTTGCCCTCTCAACCTGATATCAACCCAAAGCAGAATGCTAGTACCATTGCTCTTTAAAGTGGGAAGGAAATCCCAAGTGCAGAAAAAGCGACATCACTTTGGCGTGACCATGCCATAGTGACTGAAACAGAAGCAGAAGCTCCAAAGAGTTTTAGAGATGTGCCAATGGTTGTGAATCCTGAAAGGCCACCATTTCTACATAGATTGACAAAGAAAAAGAAGGTTTTGGATGATCTAGAAGTGTTGCAAACATTGAAGAAAGTTGAGATCAATATTCCTCTGCTTACAACAATTAAGTAAGTGCCTAGATATTGCAAGTTTTTGAAAGAGTCGTGCATTGGAATGAAGAAGCTGAATGGGAATGAAAGAGTTCACATGGGAGAAACGGTTTCAGCAGTGCTTCAAAAAAAGATGACTACCAAGGAAAAAGACCCAAGTATGTTTACTATCCCTTGTCAAATAGGCAATGTTATAATTGAAAAGGCTATGTGTGATTTAGGTGCATCAATTAATTTAATTCCTTTATCTATTTATTTCACATTAAATATTGGTTTTTTTGAAGCAAAATGGTGTTGTATTGACATTGGCTGACCATTCCAGTGTTTTTCCTGAAGGTGTTTTGGAGGATGTTTTGGTGCAGATAAACGATTTAGTTTTTCCTGCAAATTTTATATGTTAGATATGAAAGATGATGATACTTCCAATTCAAGGTTGTTGCTTTTAAGAAGTCTTTTCCTTAAAATAGCCCGAAAAAAAATAGACGTGTATGAAGGAACTCTGTCCATGGAATTTGATGGTGCTAGGATCAAGTTCAGTATTAATGAAGCAATGAAATATCGTAATGATTTTTCTTTTGATTTTGCTGTTATTTGTTCTGACCCATTGACAGAAATTTTTTTGGAGTTGCATGTTAATGATTCTTTGCAGGTTGTTTTAACTGAAAGCATTACAGAGAAGAACTTGGCAGAATTGGAGGCGAGTTGGGTATTGTCGTCGGCCTTGAATTACACGGTTTTTGATCTACATGCCGTACCTGCATTTTCTGCAGAGATAAAATTTTGGTCCGTCATTGCTTCAGAGAACAAGCTTGTGTCGTCCATCATCAAGCCATCTGAGTTTGAACAAAATTTTTGTCAGTCACGACTTATAGACGTATGCCTTTTGGGCTTTGTAATGCGCTTGCCACATTTTAAATATGCATGTAAGTCTATTTTCTGACTATGTAGAGAATTTCATTGAGGTTTTCATTGATGATTTTACAGTTTATGGAAATTCTTCTACATCTTGTTTGTAAAATTTGAATAAAGTTTTAAAAAGATGCATTGAAACCAACCTTATGCTGAATTATGAAAAATGTCATTTTATGATCGATCAAGGCATTATTTTGGGCCATTTTGTCTTGGCTTGGGGTATAGAAGTTGATAAGGCTAAAACTGTTGTGATCAAATTGTTGCCTTACAGCACAAATGTGCTGGAAGTTCATTCTTTTCTTGGTCAAACAAGATTTTGTAAGAGATTTATTAAAGACTTCTCAAAGATTGCACATCCATTGAGTGAGTTGTTAAAGAAGGATGCAACATTTGAATTTGACGATTCCTGTAAAATGGCCTTCGATGTTTTGAAAGAAAAGCTAATCTCTATGCCTATATTGCAAGCTCTTGATTGGAATCGGCCTTTCGAGGCGATGTTTGTCACCTCAATACTAGTGTAAGCCCTAGCCCCAAATGCATTGTTTCCAGATTATTCTTTTATGAGGCATTGTTTTATTTCTCTATTATTTCTGTGCATGTTTAAATTGATAAAACATCCATAAATAGTGATTCTGCTTAAGTTATCAAATATGTGATTTGGATAGTAAAACCTTGAAGCATAAAAGAATATTATTCTAAATATGCCTAGTCTATTATTGCCATATGAGTGGCAATAAACTAAGACTAGTATGTGCTATGTGAGATGATCATGTTTTACTGGTCATAGGATATGAGATATCAATCAGAGAACATAGAACATGTTAGAGAACAATGCTTTGGATCAATTCGCTTATGAGAATACTACATGGTTGAAAGGTCATAAGTATTGCTCATGCAATGCTTATACTTGAATCCCTCGACCTAAAATCACTATGGATTCTTGAGTGAGTTCTCTTATACTTTGACATACGCTTAACGTTATTCGTAAATGAATGACAAGTACGAGTATGATTTGGTTTGCTAAGAGTCATGCTAAGGAACATAAGTGAAGTGAAGGGATTGCCCTACCAAAAAGAGAGAAGACATCACCGGCCACTTGATTAGTGAAACTGTGTAGCCACACCCAAATAAGATGATAAGTGTTATCATTTATTTGACTTAGTCAGGATCACTAAAAGATCAAGAAAATGTTTTAGCATAAATAAGGGTGACCCGCTCCATACCTTATGCTAATTCAGATATCGAGAGGTAAAGGGTTGTATAAGGTTATAATTAGGTTGTGTTGATTCAAAATCGATATTCATTTCAATTTGGGTAATCATAATGTCTTGCTAGAGACCAATTATGATTTATGGGCTTTAAATTAATTTTGGGTCTATTGCCAACATTACATGAACCTACAAGATCACACACAATAATGATCTGGGTTATGAATTAAACCATTTTTCTTGCTGCACCATTAATTTATGTAGATATTTTAAACATAATGAGATGGGCTCAAGGTGAATTTGGCGCACACCCATTAGGCTTAAAAGAATTGAAAAATTCGGCCTAATGATGTTTTAATTAAAAGTTTTAATTGAATAATTAAAAGGGAAGGAAGAAGGATTCTTGTTTAAGTAGGACTTATTCAAGAAAAAATATCCTATTTTATAGGAGGAGAGAGGCCGGCCACATAAGGTGCAAACTAGGTTTGTGCAAGAGAAGGTGGCGACACACAAAGGCAATTCTAATTAGGGTTGGTCTCCTATTTTTTAGGAGGATTGACCGGCCACAAATTGAACCATATCTAGGATTTTATTTGTGAAATAAAAACTCTAAGGAAAAAGAAGTGGCGGTAGTACATACACTAAACCCTAAAAGGATTTTGGAAATTCTCTCATTCTCTCCCTTGTAACACAAAAGCAAGAAGAGAGTTTTTGTACTAGCATACGTGGTCTAACCTAGAGATTTGTTTGTGTGTGAGAGTAGAGGGGAGTCATCGTTTGATAGTCCCTAAACCAATTCGGATCAACAAAGCCGAAGAAGGAACCAATTCGGCAATTGGAGCAACCAATTAGGCAAAGCTTGAAAGGTAAATATGCTTAGCCTTATTTTATTCACTATGATTACATACAGTGTTCCTGGGTGTTTCTTGTGTTTTTCACTGCGTATAATGTTGATTAGTCGCATAAGAAACCCAACAGTGGTATCAGAGCGGTCTGTATGTCTAATCTAGTGCATAATGTGTTTCGGCCTTGATAAAAATCTAGACTTGTATGATTTAAACGGTTTAAAAACAAATCTGAAATTTTATTTTAGGGTTGAAACTAGACTGTTTTGCCTAATGATTTGGTTATTTGATTGGCTTAATAAGAACTCATAATTTGTTTAGGGTTTTAAGAGTTAAAAACCAAATTTGTTTTGGTCCTTGCTTTGTCAAATGGTTTAATGTAACTAATAAGTGGACCGAATTGATTAATGATGTTATTCATAATTGGTTTAGGTTTTAATATAAAATCGAGTTGCATTGTTACAATAAAAACTGTGTTTTAATTGTTTTGGTGGATTGTCGAATATGTTTTGGATTGATAAAATCATTGCCGAATTGCTACTGCCCTTATGATGTTCATAACTGATTTTAGGTTATTAGTATGAAACCAAATCTGATTTGTTGTTTCTTAACATTGCCGAATACATGTTTGAATTAAAAGGTGTGTTTTAGTTATTCATGTGCAATGTCGGGTTTTGTTTTGAATATTTATGAACATTGTCGAAGTGTTTTACATAATTTGTTCATGATTGAAGTGTTTTGTTTCATGCTGAATTATGTATTTCACATAGTTTATATGTTTATGCTTTAATTGGTTAAATCATAACATATAAAATATTAAGAGAAATTGACTGGAAAAATCGATGGCACTCGTTGATCTAGTAGTGTATTTAGGGTTTTCAAAGAATGACTCATTCGATGAGTTGGTCAACGAGTTTGATCTAATGGGTTTAAACCCAAGCCCTTCATAGGGTTAGTTCTTGAAGCCCAAATACACGATTTCTCGAAATGGATATGGACATAAATAAAATCTAATTTGCTATGTGTTATTTCTTGCATATATATATATATTGAGATTGGATCTTATTGTTGGTGCTTGAATTTTTTTGTGAATGTTATGCATGGTGCATATCATGGGCCTAGCTTTCATTATTGGGATGTAAATTAAATATGGCATGCGTGTTGTTTATTTTTATGTAAAAAATTTATTTTTCATATAATAGATTTAATTTATAAATAATGAAGACATTGTAATCAAGACAAGAGACAGAGCCCAAAAGGAGGGAGAGCCGGCCCAACTCGAAGAAAGACACTAGATGTAGCTTCTTAGAGTTAGGATATGTCCCATGATGTATCACGTTTAAATTATGCATTATATATATATATATATTATGTATGTGTGAATATATGGAAATTTGATTATGCCATATAAGCCGTTACAAACTAAATCCCTACAATAGTAAGTCGCAAAGTGCCTTCCCAATTCGAAACCTTGTTAAGGCATCGATCCTCGAAGCGTGGGCTATACCAAAGCTAGACACGTTAGATTATCTTTGTGAGACAGGGTTTAGGATAAATGTTATGCCTAACACTCGAATGTAGGTTCGACTTAACGTGGGTAGTGGAACTGTCCCGACCCTAGATATTAAAATGGGATAGTGCCTAACATAAGATGTTAATCCCATTCGATCCAAGAATTATATAAGATATAATTGGAAAGAGTTCCTACCTAAATAACTAAGTCTTAGGTGTACAGGCTCAGCTTGACTAAGGCAAAGTGAAATATGGATCTTGGCCCACAATCACTAATGCAAGTTATTTAAAAGGGATATTAATTTGAATTGTGGGATTATAATTATAAGACCTTATATCTAATCTTGCATATACAATTTTTGTAGATTGAAATGGCATCAAACAATTCACAAAATTTTTTATTGCGATCCATCCTTGAGAAGGACAAGCTCAATGGGACTAACTTCATTAATTGGTCTCGAAACTTGAGAATCGTTCTCAAGCAAGAGAAGAAGCTTGAAGTCCTAGAGCGAGCTTTACCCAATGAACCGACTAGGAATGCCACAAATTCTCAAAGGGAGGCATTCGAAAAGAAAAAGAATGAATTTAATGATGTGACATGTCTCATGTTGGCAACCATGAGTCCAGAATTGTAAAAACAATTTGTGGATATGGAAGCCTTCGAGATCATGACTCATCTCAAGAAAATGTTCCAAGAGTAAGCCCGTCATGAAGGTTCATGACAACTAAGGCATTGACTTCTTGCAAGATGGCTTCAAGGACTTCAGTAAGTGCCTATTTACTTAAGATGAAATGGTATATTGATACTCTTGAAAAACTTGATGTAACCATTTGCATGGAACTAGCAACCGACCTCATTTTAGGGTCACTACCTGAAAGTTATGACCAGTTTGTCAGGAACTTCAACATGAATGGAATGGATAAGTCTATTGCTGAACTGCATAGGATGCTTAAAAATGCTTAGCAAAATATTAAGAAAACCAATCTCATGCTACTAGTTCAAAAGTATAAAGGGAAGGGTGGAATAGGGAAAGACAAACCCAAGCCCAAAGGCAAGGTTGGACCTCAGCCCAAAGGCAATGAGCCCAAGGGGCCTAAGCCCAAACCACAGAAGGAGGGCATTGTTTCCATTCCAACAAACCTGTGCATTGAAAAAGGAATTGCCTACTCTACTTGGAAGAACTGAAGAAGAATGGAGGCAGGGCTTCTACTTCAGGTATCTTTGTTATTGAAGTCAATCTATCTATTTTTGCATCATGGGTATGGGATACTGGATGTGGTTCTCACATTTGTTCAAATGTGCAGGGACTCAGAAATAGGAGGATCTTGGCGAAAGGTGAATTCGACCTAAGAGTTGGGAATGGAGCAAAGGTTGCTTCCCTAGAGATAGGGGATTTTCATTTGACTTTACCTAGTGGACTTGTAATTCTTTTGAAGAATTGTTATTATGTTCCTGCTATGAGTAGGAATATTATTTCGATTTCATGTTTGGATTTGGATGGATTTAGTTTCATTATTGAGAATAATGTTATTTCAATTCATCGTGAGGACATTTTCTATGGCAATGCTTTGCTTAGTAATCGACTTTACATCCTAGACTTAGATGACCACAAGCCCATTTATAGCATTGATACAAAATAGGTTAAATCGAACGAATTAAACCTCACATACTTCTGGCATTGTCATTTGGGACATGTAAATGAGAAACACATCTCAAGACTTCATAAACATGAAATTCTTGGCTCATTCGATTTCGAATCTTATCAGACATATGAATCTTGTTTATGTGGCAAGATGACTAAAAGTCCATTCAACAAACAAAGTGAAAGGACAAGTGACTTATTGGGTCTAATACATACCGATGTATGAGGACCAATAAGCACATCAGCTAAAGGCGGTTATAGCTACTTCATTACATTCACGGATGATTTTAGTAGATATGTCTATGTCTATCTAATGAGAAATAAATCAGAGACCTTTGAAAGGTTCAAAGAGTTCAAGAATGAAGTGCAAAACAAACTTGACAAAAGTATAAAAGCCATTCGATTAGATCGTGGTGGCGAATACTTAAGTTAAGAGTTTGATCAACATCTAAAGGAATGTGGAATAGTTTCACAACTCACTCCTCCAGGAACACCTCAATGGAATTATGTGTCTGAAAGGAGAAATCAAACTCTATTGGATATGGTTCGATCTATGATGAGTCAAACTGATCTTCCAATATCCTTATGGGGTTACGCCTTTGAAACTGTTGCATTCCTGCTAAACAAAACTCCAACTAAAATAGTTGAGAAGACATCATATGAGATATGGACTGGGAAGAAGCCCAATATGTCTTTTCTAAGGATTTGGGGTTGTGAGTCCTATGTTAAGAAATTAACATCGGATAAGCTAGCACCCAAAACTGATAAAGGTTTGTTTGTGGGATATCCTAAAGAGACTAAATGATATTACTTTTACAACCCAAGCGAGAACAAAGTGTTTGTTGCTTGGAAAGCTGTTTTCCTTGAAAATAAGTTTATTTTCAAGAAAAACAGTGGGAGTAAAGTACAATTTGAAGAAGTT
>CAODLS010697552.1:0-34020 GCA_948243855.1 Flueggea neowawraea
GAAAAGCTTAGTGATTCATTTCTGCTTATTGGAGAATCATACCAGAAGCTGAGAAAGTTCAACAAAGCCAAAAAATGGTACACTAAAAGTTGGGAGGCATACAAGACAATTGGCAACTTGGAAGTAAGTTGCTAGTTCTGTTGTTTGCTTAATTGTTAGATTTCTTTTCATGAAATGCCATTAATTGTACTAGTGAATTCTTTAGTCGGCACTTTTTGATGAACTTGTATGATGTATGCTGTGCACATCATTGTAATTTGAGCCCTTACAAGTCAACTGTCCAAAGATGGTTCTAATTCATGCAACCAATACAAGGTCAAGTACACAATTTTGACGGTCAGTAGCCTAACATTCCCTGTTTCTGGTTGCAGGGCCAAGCATTAGCTAAAATTAACATAGGTCATGTTCTGGACTCCGAGGGTGACTGGATGGGAGCATTAAATGCATATACAGAAGGCTGTAGGTAGTCATCTACACATCTTGATATCTCACGTGAAATTGCTTTCTTAGAACTAAATGGTTATGGTTTCTCTTGATTGAGCAATGGCTTCAATGTATTAGGATGGATACCTTATCTAAAAAAAGCTACTATTTAACAGGCACAGTATCCTTTTTGGTTCCTCACTGCCTTGGATTGGATATACTTACAAACACAAAATGAATCCTTTTGTTTATGCAGACATAGCTATTTTGATTTATGTTTCTTGATGATTCCTCATGGTAGGCCAGGATATCGTTCACGTTTATTCTCCTATACATTAATCGAATACGTCAATTGTGTTCTGTAATTAGTTATCTGGTTTTTGTGTGATTGCAACATATTATTTCTCATTATCATTGTAATGTCAGTTTATCTTTTGGGAAGAAGTTTGTCTTCTTTATCCTGAAACAGTCCTATTCTAATGTTGGCTTGAAAAAGTAAACAATACTAGAAAACAAATTGATTGTGCCACATTGTTGGTCCTTGCTTAAAACTAGAAAAAAAGGAAGGAAAGTAAATACATAAGCTCATTACTGCTGCATCAGAGAAACTTTTAAGTAGTTCATTAGTGTTATGATAAGTAATCTCTCTTTCTTCTACTGACTATTAAGTGAGATTGAGAGTTATGCTGGACATTACTTATCTGTTTATGTAGGATTGCTGTTGAAGATGACCTTCCCTCTATTCAGCTTTCAGCACTGGAGAATATGCATTATTGCCACATGATAAGATTTGACAATGTAGAAGAGGCAAGGTAGATTCAATTATGCATACCTTTTCAATAACCATTAGCAGTTAGCATGACTAAGGAATCTGATTTTTGAATGTTGAAAACTTAGAATCTATTTTTCTTGAATTTTAAATGTTTGATGTTGGTCATGTTAAGAAGAATGATAATCATATGGTTGTAGGAACTTATTCTATCATAAATGGTTATTTCCCTTTTTATTTAAAGAAATGCTCCATTGTGTAGGAGGCTGAAGCTAGAAATTGAAAATCTTAAGCAGTCAAAAATTAGGGACCCGGTAAGAAAAAACTTGGCAAGGGATTGCTGCTCTGAGACTGACACAGAAGAGGATGACTGTTTGTCGGATAGTAGATCTAGTGCATCCCCTGCAAAAGAAATTAGCAAAGGGAGTTCTGTAAGAACAAAATCTTTAGATGATGGTGATCAATTGAATGATGACATACCTTTGATTTCTCTCCTCCAGTCAAGTAAACATTCAGTTCGAAAGAAAACCTCTCATGAAGAACAATGTAATGCATCTGCTAAGCCAACTAAAGCATCTCCAAAACTTTTTTCTGAGGGAACCAAGACTATTGTTGGTCGGAAACGCATTAGAGTAATCCTTTCAGATGATGAAGCTGAAATGCAAGATGAGGTGGATGGTTCAAAAGATCAGTTTCAAGAGGGCCCATTGATGGATATGGCTTCTTCTGATGAACGTGAGTTAAATATGTCTTTGTTTTGGACTTTAAAGTTTAATATTTTTACTGACGTGCATTTGACATGATTGCAGTTAATAGGAAGAAAAATAGAGTTAATTCTGCTTGTAAATCCCAGGTAAACCAGTTTCTGCCCCAATTGCTATAAATTAAGACTTTCACTTGGTTAAAGAAGCATAAAAACTTCTTATTTGACAGGATATCTCTTCCAAATATGCTACCAATTCCTGCAATCCTGTTAATATCGAGGAAAGCACTTGCTCATACAAATCGACCAGTCACAATTTAGTAAATCCTGGTGGAAAAGCTTTTAAATATTCAAACACTGATGGAGCTGCTGATCCTTTTGATACTGATGCTAGTGGTTCTAAATGTGAAAAAGATGTTTCTGAAGGCTTAATGCCTAAACCTGATGCCACCGATATCAAGTTGCATAATCCTGGTGGTGAAAATAAAGTAAGTTTTACTTGCATTGCTTGCTGAGTTGAAGTTCTGCTAATGACTAATTTTTTCAGAATGTATGTTGTGAATTTAAAGAAGCATGACTCCATTAACATTTGTATAATGTGTTAAATTTATATGATCCTCTTTGTGTTTATGTATCTTTAGTGATTTGCCCAAAGCGAGTCAAACAAATTGACATGTTTTTGTGTGTTTACCATTTTAGTAAATGCTTTTATGAATTGTTTGCCCAAACATGTCCACCTCATGGTATTTTGTTAGGGCGCTACCTGGTTCCCACTTTTGAAACAAACCTGGGCAGACAATCCTATAGTTTTGCATCTTTGCATGAGGGGCTGCTGATAGATATGAAATCTGCAACCTTCCTGTCCTGAACCCAGTATTCTTTACTAATGCACCAAACAAAATGTCTTTCACAGAAAATGAGCAAAAGCAATGCCCCTATTGGTCAATATTATGGCATATACATTATTATGAGGCACTTTTCTCTACTGATATTGTCATATTTTCCTTACCTGTAATCTTATAATCTCTTATGCTGAATGACCCTGCAGGGATATATGACATTCAAAATTGACAATGACCTGATACATGTAGAAGCCAGCTTATATGAAGCTATCGACAAATTTAACATGGAGACTATCAAGGTGGAACTAGCCTGCTTATATTATTTGCAGCTCTCCACAGAGAAAATATCAAAGGGTAGGCAGAATTGAATTTCTTGAGCTTTTGATTCATGATCATTTGGAAAATTGGAAATCTTTACAAAATTTGATTCTGCATTGATTGACATTCATACAAACAGTGTGACCTATGCAGTTTTTTGCCTTTAGAAATATAGCTGGCAGTGTTGTAGTGAATATCAGGGCATGTGTATGACTGAATTTACTTGGAAGAGAATATTTGAATAGCACTGGTACTTCAACAAGATTGACCTTTTCTAATTGGGTATTTTTGGTTTTGGGGAGTATTAAAATTTTTTAACAGTTCAATATTTGAAAATTAAATTCTTAGAGACAAGCCAGGGATTTAAATTACACCTGCCGTTAGATGGCTCTGACTGACGCAGCTTGTCATGGCTATTATTTAATTGGCCCCTTAGTTGAATAATTAAATACTAACTTGAAATCTTCCTCATATGCAGTTATGCTAATCATTCTAATCTCTGTTTGAAAAAAATACAATAAAAACTGTTTGTAGTGAATGAAGATTCTGTTTTTAAGAGAAATTAGTCTTCAACTAATATACATTATAACAAATGTAAAGAAACCTTAAAAAAAAGCATAAAATGAGCCATTCTAATAATATAGAATGATCAAGATTTTTGCCTTCAAATTGAAAGAGATGGAATTTGTGTCCTTTGCAAGGGATTTAATATTCGTAAATCTTAGAAATGAAAAGAAATTGATGAAAAGAGGTTTTAAGTGTGAGGTGAAGCCCGAAGTCAAATGGTCAATAAGATGTTACTTTCTCATATCTGCATGACATGCTTGCTCACCAAATTTTATTGCAAATTTTTCTTTGTATTAAGCTTCTATTTTCTAAATAAATTATGGTTATGATTAGGTCTTCTGCCCATCCTTCAGCACATGAGATGCGCTGGAATAGTTCTGGATTCCTTGGAGGCATTTGAAGCTATTAAAGATGATCTAGGAAACATCGTAATTGAAGTATCCATTGAAGGTATGCATGATATAACCTATTTGTATCTATTTGCATGATTTTTCCAGTCTTGCTTTTGTGTCTATGAATCTTAATACTGTTATTTTCCATGATTATTACTATTAGCCTCTTCTTGGCTGCTTACTGCCTTGTATATTCCTTTGTATTTGAGAAAAAAAAATACATTTAATGATATTGATATAGTTCGTTCCTGGTATACTAACGTTTTGGAGATATCTGTTTGATATTTTCGGAGGATACTTTTTCTGTTTCCTCTTTTGGTGGGTAAAAGTTAATAATTTCAAAAAGTGTAGTTTCCTATGATTGGTTGAAAGTAAATATACTTACCATATAGGCAGCTGCTGGAATGGCATGGTCAGAGTCGATAAAAAAAAAGCTGGGTATTTTGGGAGACATTTTAGATATCTATTTAAGCTTTTGATAGATGCTGCTTTTGAAGGGAAACCAATATAAATAGTCTACTTGAACTTTTTAATCAACTAAGTTATCCAACAGATCCAGAAAAGGATATAATATTTAAAAGTTCGCAAAATTTTGCAGATTTATGATTTTCACTTTCAGAAAAACAAACTTCTGTGACCTTTGTAATCACTATGATCTCTGACCATAATATTCTGAATGCTATCAAATTTACTCTTAAAATTAGTGATTTTCAGAATATCTCCACCCCAAACTCTACTAAGGAAAAAAGAGCTGAGAATATAAAATTAAAAATTTTCACGCTCAAATTTTGTTCGTCATTGAGAATGCCATGTAAGGAATTTGAGAGGTTGTTACATAATAATTCTTTATTGAAGCATCTGAATTGGTTAAATAATCTTTGACCATGTAACTTTATCAAACAACTTGAAATATGTTTGCTAAGGTGCAATTTCTTAACACAACGGATGCTTCAATCCTCTGTCATGCTCTTCCTGATGCTGTTCTCTATGAATTAATTTTATTTATTTATTTATTGTTTACAGGATGGGTTCAAAAGCGTTTGATGAAACTGTACATTGAGAGTTGCAAGGAGTTATCCGAAACACCCAATATGAAGTTACTCAAGAAACTTTACATTTCAGAGGTAAGAATGTGTTTTAGATGGTCCTAATTCATGGGAGATAATCCTATCCTTTTATTAAGTGGTAGCAGATGGTTATTTTCACTGGTGTATACAGTTTAATGTTCTATTCAATTTTGTTCACCAGGTAGATGATGAAGTCATTGCATCTGAATGTGAACTGCAAGATATATCAATAACTCCACTGTTGAATGCTCTGCTCACTAACAAAACAGTTGCTATGCTGGATCTTTCCCATAATTTGTTAGGTGACAGTATTTTGCTTATGTCCATATTTCAACTCATAAAATTTAATTTTATTATAAAAATGCTTTTTTTTTGGAGCAAATTTGTTTTCTTTCAGCATCTTTGATATCTTTGGAGGCATGAGTGATCTGAGATTTCTTCTCAATAATAGCTGTCTGCATTTAACTCTCAGGAAATGGAACAATGGAGAAACTTAAACAATTTTTCACATCAGCGCAAAGATATGGTGATCTGACCTTGGACTTACATTGCAATCGATTTGGTCCAACGGCATTGTTTCAGGTTTGTAGCTTCAGCTGTGATTCTTAACTTTTCTGCGTGGTTTCAAATTTTTGTCTTCTGTAGCCAATAATTCATTTAGTGGGTTCAACCTCATTATTTTGCTCTCAAGTGTTTTTTTATCTAAATTTGGATATTGATTCCCAGTTTCCTCCGAACAACTGAGATTATAACAAGCATGTGTCTTGTCTTTGTTTTGACACAGACGCAAGAATTTTAACTTTTGTAACTTGTCAGATTTGTGAGTGCCCTGTGCTTTTCACTCGACTGGTAGTGCTTAATGTCTCTGGAAATCGTCTTACAGATGCATGCGGTTCTTACCTGTCAACCATTTTGACAAGTTGCAAAGGTGATGTGCTCTGTTTTCTGCACATGTACCTAATGCTGGATGGGTAGTTTTTTTTTCTAATATTTTTTCTTGCATATGATCATGTTTAAGCAAAACTTGACATGTTTTAAGCCAGTTCAGTTCTAAATCCGTTGTTTTCGTCTGCTTATAAATCTTCTTTTGTTTACAGCATTGTACAGCTTGAACATAGAGCGTTGTTCTATCACGTCTCGGACAATTCAAAAGGTTGCTGATGCACCAACCGAAAACTCCAACTTGGCACAACTTTCTATAGGTACACTTGAATGAGTGTGATGGTTCTTGGGTTTCTTTACAGTATCTTTCCTAATATATGCTTATTTTTTACAGGATATAACAGCCCTATATCTGGAAATGCAATTGTCAATTTAATGGACAAATTAGCCACTTTAAAAAGGTTTATCGTTAATGATACTTATATGTCCCAAGTATTTAATGCTCGGTATGTGAGAGATTGGACCAATTTTTTTTTTTTCTTATTTGCAGTTTTGCAGAACTGAATCTCAGCGGGTTAAAGCTAAACAATTCTGTAGTTGATAGCATTTGCCAACTTGCTAAAACCAAATGCTTATCTCGGCTAATGTTGGGGAGCACTGGCATCGGAACTGTTAGTATCTGTTTTATTCTTCCAGATTGGACGTTTTGTCTTGTGCTTAAATCACTCGTTTTTAGTTTCTTTTTTCCTGATTGAAATCCCTGCCAATTTTCAGGATGCGGCTCTACAATTAACAGAGTCATTGTTCAGCAGCCCTCAGGATTCTCTGAAACTTGATTTATCATATTGTGGATTGACTGCCAATTATCTTCAGATTATTAACGCCAAAGTGATTTCTGGGATTTTTGAGCTGAACCTTGGAGGAAATCCTATTTTGCAAGAGGTTTGTTTTTGCCAATTTTTAATGATTTCATCTTTAGATACAGCTTAGAGAAAACCACATATTTTAAAATACAATTTCTTCCTGTCTGAACTGAACCGCTTTCAATGAACGATTTCCTCCATATGCTCCCATGGTAGCCAAACTTACGACTTTTGACCCTGGAATAGTAGAATAACTAAAACTGGAATATCAGGAATCTGGAAATGCAATTTTCCACATAAATTTCATGTGATTTAAAGATTCTTGGGAGGTCTATGTAATTAGAAAATAGTTTTGCTGATTTTGAATTCTTAATTTTTGTACATTTAACATGATTTCTCTCTCAAGTATACTGAAAGTTGATTTGTCACTGCCACCTATAAGTTTGCCTTTCATAAAGAAATTTGACTACCAAGGAGATAAACAGTAAAATAATAACTGATTTCTCAGAGTTAGTTTATGTTCTGAATTGTTTATCTAAGACCTTATCGCAGTTAGGTCAGAAAATTTCATGATTTCCAAGTCAAACAAAGCCTTTGTTTCTCTTATATTGGAAGAACTCCTGTGGTTGTATGTTTTGTTATCTGGGATTAATTTAGTCTAAAATATCAGCGTCTGAATCTATGCTTCCTCTTGGTCTCTCTTGGACTTTCAGCAAAATTTGGTTTATAAGATGACTATCCACCTCTTGCTGCATATTAACTAGCATGAAGCTTTTGATTTTTACAGCTACTGTTACCGGCTTAGGATGCAAGTAGTCTTAATATCTAATTCGCCAAAGAAAGTTTCTCATTTAGTTATGGTGTGCATTTGTTTATGTCTGCTTTTAAATACTTTATCTGCAAACTTAACTGGTGGTGTCGATGCAGGGAAGTAATGCATTAGCATCATTGCTTGTGAATCCGCAATGTTGTCTTAGAGTCTTGATAGTAAATAAGTGCCAGCTGGGGATCGTTGGAGTTCTTCAAATAATTCAGGCAGTAGCAGGTTTTCTAACCAGACCTAAGTTTGGTTTGTCTCCTAAAATATGAATTATAGTTGTTTTTAATCGGCTATTTATGTGCAGAGAACTTCTGTTTGCAAGAGCTCCATATTGCTGACAACATCAACTTGGAAAAAAAGGAGATAGTCCCATATGAACCAACAGAAAGAGAGAGCTCAGACATTAATCCGCCAACTGCCATCATATCTGAATCTTCCTCAAAGATGGGTGCAGCCAAAGAAGCTTTTATGGACCAGCAGGACTTTTGTGCTGTGAACACCAACTGTAACCTCGAAGTTGCCGATAGTGAAGCAGTGAGAGGAGAAGGTACTCCATTGGAATTGGATGATAGCTGCACAAGCTCTTGTCAGAAAAACTCGTCTTTTGACTGCCAATATATTCAGGAACTTTCAACTGCCATTGGCATGGCAAAACAGTTGGAGTTCCTGGACTTGAGCAATAACGGTTTCTCAACACAGATTGTGGAGGCATTTTATGCAGCATGGTCATCTAAATCACGGGCTGAGTTAGCTTGGCGACACGTTAAGGATCAGACAATTCATTTCTCTCTGGAAACAAATAAATGTTGCCGGGTACGACCTTGCTGCAGAATGGATTGACTCTGTTTTGCTGAAATTTCTCATCTCCACGTGGAAGTTATTAGGCAGCATTATAACTTATTATAACTTATTCACATAAATATTACAATGAGAAATTTATATAATCATACAACTTATGAGAGTGTTATTTCATTATTGATGCTTGATCATCAATGTACATTGACATATTATCTAGTATGACTTGTACTTTTCAATGGTTAAATAAGCACACCTTTTTTTTAGTAAATCATTTTATTTGCTCATATCAAAAATCAAATTTATAATTTCTTAATGTCGGAGAAGATTAAGTACTAATGAGCTACAACTCCACTTAGCGATAGCTATTGATCTTACATCTGGTTATAACTCACAGGAATTTGTTATAGTTCCGCTATTTTACTGGATTTTTTTTTGAGGGATTTAGGAGATTATTGATTTGAACTTAACGTTAACCATAGGGAAGACTGACATGAAAGCTCAAGTGTTAAACAGTATGCACATGTTAACAATTCAACAAAATGTTAAATATATGTTAATGGAGAACGCAAAACTAATTCTGAATATTGTCTGTAAAACCATTTCTGAGAAGCCACTTCTGTAAAACCATTTCTTCTTCCATCTTTGTTTAGGCCACAAAAGAAATAGTAGATCATGGGCTTTTAGATTTTCCATCAAAAGCCTAATAAAACGCAAAAGCCCATTTATTTACCCTTCAGGTTCCATCTGTCTCGACTCTCGAGCTTTCTGGAGAACTAAATAGTTTGTAATCCAGTCACGCAGTTCCCGAGATTTTACAGATCAAATTTCATTGTATTGAATTCTAGTTAAATTTTCTGAAAAAAAAGAATTCTAGTTAGATTTAAAAAAATCATTTCATAGAGTTTTTTTTGTTATATTTAATTTGATCAGACGAGTTTAAATCAAAATTTCTAGATTTTTTAGCAATATTTAGGTATTAATAGTTCTCAAATCGCAACCAAAATAATTCAACGGTCTTTTAGATTTTTGAATTCACGAAATGATCAAATGTAGTTGATTGTAAGGATAGAATTTTTAGCCATGAAGACTAACATAAGATCAATCTTGGTTAGAATATTACGGTAATAAGTTTTAAGGAATTTTTACTTAATAATTCAAACTTGAACAGCATGTTTGGTTTGTGGAATACAACTGGAATGGAATGCAGATTCCATTATGTTTGGTTGGTGGACAGAATACCAATTCAAGAAATTTGCAGAATTGCAATTCCTAATATGGAGCTGATAATTGTAATTCTATGGCTTTTTACAAATGGGCTTAAATCACATTTCTCTTTTTATCCTACTCAATTTTTATAATGATAAATATAGCCCTTTCATTTTTCCTGGTCTCAAATCCCTCTCCGATGACCATCTTAGCCACCGCCACTGTTGGACCACCACCACAGCAACTCCAGACTTCCACCACCACCTTCTGCAACCACTCTAAGCCTTTCTTTGCCATCTTTAATGACACAAAGGAAACGAGAGAAAAGAAAGGAAATATCATTTCTCACCAATTTGGTGCGAAACATAAATAAGCTTTGATTTCCTTCTATTTTCCTCTTTTTTAATTCTTTTCTCTTCTTTTTCATCCATTTTTACTGAGACAAATAATGTAAATTAAATCAAATTTCATTTCTTTTCCTTTCTTTTCTTTTCCCCCCTTTTCCATTGAAACAAACAGGGCTAAATACCATTAAAATATCATTTTTTTTTAAAAAAAAAATCAATTTCACTGAACCACTACCTACATAACTAAATCACATACTATTGCATGATTATATTATGCACTATTTTTGTAAAAAAAAAAATCAATTACCGCATGATTATATTATTGCACGTATTTTTGTGTAATTTTAGGCAATAATTTAGCCACCTTTACCATTGATTGTGCTCTAAATGATGCAATTTAGCTACATTCTTTGGCAGTGAATGGTTGAGAGCCATCATGTAGTAGAATTGATTTAATTAGTAGTGTCATTTTCAAAGCGTGCTCTTCAAGTTGAACCTTTAACAAATACAAAGAAAGATTACAAAAAGTTGAAATTAATTTTAGAACTTTAATTTTTGCAAATGGGAGAAAATAATATTTAGAGTTATGTGGTGCACATCATAGCAAATGATGGCTCAAAACTCCATTCAATTGTTATTATTGTCACTAGTGCAGTAACTGTTCGTTGCATGGTAAATTGTAATTTTATTATTTTATAATTTTTAAAATAAACTATATAATGATAAAAATATATAGTTTGATTAATTTGAAAAACATTTAATTTGAATGTTGAGTTAAGTGAATAGTTGAAGTGTTAATAGGAGCTTCTAAAAAAATATTTATTAGAGAATATTGTCTAACTAAGAAAAAGATTTTATATTTAGTTATACCTATTTCACAATTTCTTCTAAAAAAATAATTAAACTCTTAAAGAATTTAGAGTAATAGTGATTAAAAATAGCTCTAACAATAAAAATATTTATTTATAATAAATTAAACAATAACATATATAATATAGCAAAAAAAATATTGTCTATATTTTTTATCATGTAATTTACTAATTTATTTTTCTTATCTATTATCATTTTTCTTGAAAGAGGGCATTTGATTTGACCAAAATATATTAAAATACTAAAATCAAAGTAAGTTAATCTTGTTTATACTATTCAGTTAACTTACTGAATTATCTAAAAGGAGTTTTATTACTTTGAAAAAAGGAATCAACAACTGCGCATATTACATTATACCATTGCAAAAAAAAAAATACTTTTTATTATAATTTTTATTTGATTTATTTTTTTGTTAATATTTTTATATATAGTTTAAAATATACAAATATATTTTAACTTAGTGTATTCTACTCTCTTTAAATGAGTAATATTAAGAAAAACAAAAAATCACATGACAATTAACTATATAATTAGTGTATCTAACTTCTTCTCAAAGGGTAAAAATAATATAAATAAAAAGAGATGTGTTAATCAACTACAAAACTATTTAATAAAAATATAGAAAAAACTTATATATATATATATATATTGATTTTTGGTGTATTCACTTTCACTAGGAATCTCTCTTTAGGCTAAAAGTTACCACCAAAATACATATTCATTGATATTTCATTCGATTAATATAAATGATCTCGTTTCAATATATATTTTAGTTTAAACTAGCACTTTGCCTGTACTACGCACAGTCATTAGAATTTTATTATTTATATAAAAATTAAATTAATTCTGGAAAAGTGAACATAAAATTAAGTATCGTTTTCACAAAAAAAAATAATCAAGTACGTTAAACTATAAACTTCTTATATTTAAGCTTTTTAATCTTACTGTATCTAACAAACTTTCAAATAAAATTTCATGTTGAGTATAAAATAATATATAAAATATTTGTTAAAAAAGATTATAAAAATTTTCAAACTACGAAACTAAAACTAATCAATATTTAATAAATTTACATTAATTTTTTCCTAAATTTTATAATTCTACATATTTTCTTTATTTGAATATTTAATTATAATTTTCTATCTTGAAAATCTATAATCTTAGTTGTCTCACTTTTTTCAAGACCTACCAATGTTAAAACTCGTAACAAATGGTTATTTTCCTTCTTAAATACAAAAATAATTAACAATTACAATACAAAGGGTAATTTGATTTTTTTTTTATTTTAACTCCAAATGAAGAAATAATACTTAAAAAATAAATACTTTACTATATAATTTAGTGTCACAACTATGAGTAAATTGCATTAAACAATGTAATCTCAACATAAAAATAATGTCAAAAAATTATATAGTTACATCTTTCTCAGCCTTTTGGCTAAAATCAATTAGTATTAATGAAAATTACTTTAAAAATATATTTGTATTAGTCAAAATAACTTATAAAAATTTTGTAGTAATTCATTTTCCAATATGAACATCAACTTTTTGCAAAATTAATTCTTTTCATAAGTAATTTATATATTGTTATACTCAATATAAAAATAAATAAATTCCTATCAATAATAAGGAGTAGATGGTATGATTTCTTTTCTAATTTTTAAAATATAAACTAAGGGCATTAATTTTGATATATAAAAGGTCTTTTCATTGTAAAAATAGAACAAATTTCCAATAATAAGGATAAAGTGTAAATAGTGCGGTTTTCCTTCTATTTTTTGTCAATTTTTTAATTATAAATTAAGAACACTTATTTTGATCTATAAAAATTCTTTTTATTATATAAAAAATATATGATTTTTTAATAAGCTCTTCTAAATAGTATATGATTTTTGAGAGAGAACTAATTACACAATAAAAAGAAGTAAATGCCAAATGGCTATCAAACAGAATGTCACTTGTCAAAAGTTAGAGAAAAATTCTAGCTATTAAATATATATTGATGCCACTTGTCAAACAAATAAAAATACATTTGTCACAAATTTGAAAAAATTTCATAGTTATTATATATATAATGATGTCAAAAGTTAGGACAATCTCTAGCTATTATATATATATTGATGCCACTTGTCAAATAAATAAAAAGACACTTGTCATAAATTTGAAAAAATTCTCTAGCTATTATATAATGACGATGCCAAAAGTTAGGGAAAACCTCTAGCTATTATATATGTATTAATGCCAATTGTCAAACAAATAAAAAGATATTTATCACAAATTTGAAAAAACTCCTTAACTATTATATATATATTGATTAAATAGATAAAAATATTTTTTTTATCATTGTAAAAAATAATTTTTAATATAAAAATGAGAAAACTAAATCAAAATATTGGTAAATATGAACGACCACACCATGAATCGATCATTTTAATACAATTTTTTATTTGGACCAATTTTTTTTGTCCGAACCCATGAAAATGAAATTCTATTGATTACTGTAGTTCATTACTTCATAAGCATACCTAAAGTGGGATATACGTAGAGGAAATTCCACTTTATCAAATTAGTATTTTAAATTAATAAACTTATAATTAATAATAGTTTTTTAAAACGTAATCTAAAAAATTCAATTTGATAAAAAATATCTAATTGCCAAAATAACTTGTGATGATTTTAACTATAACAAAACTTGTGTTTTTTGGATAAAAAGTAAAATGTAGTTTGCAATCAATTTGCTATCCAGTCAGTCGCCACGGCAACTATTTTTGGTTCGGTGTGCACTATTAATTCAAAATGCAAAATGTTTTCTTTTGTTTTAGCCGTTTTTTAGTTTAATGGTTTTAGTTTGGTTCTTCCTCTCATAATAGTTTAATTAATGGTTTGTTTACTTTGAACTCAAATCAATATATATGTTGTATGCTTGTAAATAAGCGACACACATGCACAAATACAAGATTAAAATACCAATAAGCTTGTAATTCATTGTTGTTAAAGCCAACTATAGCACCAAAATATCGTGTGTTTTTTTAATAAACGTCATGAGTTCAATTAACAATGGAAGCAAAAACGAGTAATATTATATTCATTCCATATGTACATTTTCTTTACTGAAAATTAGAAATTCTATACACATTATAATATAACCTCTTTAAGGTGCTCTCCGTATTGAATCTCGGGTTGTAAAAGCATATTTAGATCCTAAATGTTCAAGTTTGGTCGATAGACACAATTAATTTAATTCGAAACTATAAAAGGTAATATCCTGCTCTTCTGATGTGTTTTTGGGGCGAAATCGTTATTCTATCCTGCTGATGTGTATCCTTAAAATGCCTAATTAATTGATGTAGTATGCATGAATCACAAGGGGAATTTTTTTTTCAACTTAGATGCTAGTCTAAGCTTACCTTTGTGGTTTTGCTTCAAAGAGGAATCTTAATTTGGTGAAACTGAGCTTTTAATAACTAATAATTCAATGCATGTTTCCGCTATTATATTAATGTAGGGCAACATAGATATATTGGACAAAAAAAGGCATAATAGATATATTATGCATGTTGTCAATAGTATATTTCCAATAATCAAATCGATAAAGGCCCTGTTATTATTTTCCCCTTTTGTACTTAAATTGAATTGTTGCCTTTGAACAGGAAACACATTGAATGGTCAAAACGAAGAAAATCCAAGAAAAAGCTCAATGGTGATGAATGAAATTTATATTTTATCAATGAAGTAGGCCTTGACGCCACATTAATTTTATAAATTTTGTACTACCTGCCATTAGTTATGGTAGTAGAAGAAGAGATGATCTTACAATAATGATGGTTATAGGATTCAGTTGTTCCCTATTGTGTATGCAATTTGTTAAGAATATATGTGGAGGACGACTTCAACTCTTATTTCTATCTCTTGCAGAACATTCCCCATCCAAATCTAAAGTCATAGTAGAAAATTGATTTAATGAGTAGGAGAGAGCATGCAAGTGGGCTACAATTCATTTGTAAATGTTGTGGAGCATGTCCGTACGCTAAACCCAACCACTGGGGCATTGTTCGCTTTGGATTCATGGTTTCTCACGGTTTTGTCTAAGAAAAGGCGTCTCAGTGGTTTGAGGGAAGAATGTGCTTATAAACAACCATTGGTCTCGACTCCTAAGCGATGTGAGAGCGTGACACTACAATAGCTCATCAGTCGAGGCTAAGGGGTTTGAGAACTCATCTTTAACCCGACGGCTTTTTGTTCAAGTCCCCACAGACGGCGCCAATTATTGTGGACCATGTCCGCAAATTACGCTCATCCACTGAGGTATTGTCAGCTCTTGGCTCATGTGCCCTTATAGTTTTGTCCAGGAAAAGACGTCTCAGTGGTTTGAGGGAGGAAGATTCTTATAAGCGACCTTTGACCTCGACTCCTAGGCGATGTTGGAGTATGACACTACAGTAAAAAAACTTTATTATATATATATATATATATATAATCATTTGCAAAGAAATACTTTGTTATAAAGAAGCATGTGTTAAGTGACTAGTCGCAAAAATTAATTAGGATGAATAATAGATATGGTATAAGTCGAATGCCAATGAGTATGTATGTGATTGGTACTGAGTTATCTCTAACACTAAAGATTAATCAAAATTTCGACTGGTAGGAGCAGATTGAAAGGACTTAAAAAAAAAAGATTTGATATGTAAAAGAAACATGTGATGTTCATATAAAAGTAGGGTCCAAATTTGTTTTCACAAGACAACTATAAATCACACGCACGCTTGATTGACCTCATTAGGTTGAGAAAAGGATTCATCACATAAATAATGAGAAACAAGATTACAAAACTGTTTCAATCAATAAAGCAAAATCTACGAATAGCAAAACAGTTAAATCTTGGAATCATATTATCAACATTTAGCTAATAAGGGGTCAAGATTCTTATTCTGGTGCTAACTCATCAACATTTGTGTTTCTGAAAGCATAAACATTGACATCTACTAATTGGTGTAAAAATTATCGTCGCCAACTTGACAGGTTGGAAAGATGTGATTGAATTTCCACTGATAGAACAACGAATGCAACTTTTTTAGGTGTGGTGTCATGACTTAAACTTGGTTCGTTCTTGGGCTCCAATTGCCATGCCAAAAACTTCAGGATTATTTGTACACAGAAGAAATTTTGGAGTTTGACTAGTTGAGATAAAATTTGTGAATCAAAATAATATATATTTTCAAGCTTCTCACTAGGGATATTTTAGAAAATTATTGGTAGTTTGAACTTTTTTTTTTTTAATTTAAATATATTTTCAAATAAAATGATACTGTTATATTAATATCCTCGCATATAGATAGCAAGAAGAAAATAAATTTAATTTCACATAGTGAAGGAATATGTGGAACAAATCAATAAACAAATAATGAACGAATCAAACAACCGTTCAAGTTACTAACCTCATAAGCGTAGCGGAAATTATAAGGAAATGATCAAGTTGAATGCCGGCCTTGCAAGCAATCCATGGTTGTGTTAAGATTTGGTCAATAACGCACGCCTCATTACTTGTATGGTTTTATCTTGCACCTTAGCAAGACTTCCATATAATTTTTACAAGACGACATTTTTTATTATGAAAAATGCTCTTGAGGTTATTCTTTATACGTTCAAAATCCACCTCATTTCAATCTTTGCCAAACTAATCGAATGAATCAAGGTAAATACTTATGTGACGGGGTTATTTCTCTGTTAATTGTGTTTTATAATTTTGATAATTGCAGTAAATGAAACTCATAAAATTTAACTAATGTATTTCCCAAAAAAAAACATGAAATTACTAAAAAATATGTCAAGGAATAACATGACATTACTAAAAAACATGTCAAGGTGATTTTTTGGTGTTTGAAAATTTTTGAGGATGTTATCTATGTAAGTGTGGGTTTGGTTAAGTCCCAAGAGTTATGTGATTTATGATTTGAAGTTAAGAACATGTGGGAGGCATGATTTTACGTGCGTAGAGCTTGTTGAAGGCCATTTACGTGCACATAAGGGGTATCTACGCACGTTGTATGTGATTTAGGTTGATGTGGGGGCATTATAGGTCGTCTTTATGCGTTGTAGGAGGAGCCACACAGGTAGATCATGAACTGGGAATGATCCATGAGGTGTTTATGCCAACTACGTACGTTGTGAAAGGTGCAGCAAACGTAGAACAAGCATAACGTGCGTTGTGTTGGGTATAATGTACGTTGATAATGAATTCTGGAAAATATGAAGCTTCTGGATTGAAATCTAACCACGTCTACATGCACAGTATGTGGTGCAATGTACGTAGAAGAGTCACAACTTACGCTGTCATGAGGTGCAATGTACGTTGGCTTTATAATTCAGTGAGACGTTACATTTCGATCCGTCTGCCTTTATAAATACCTCTCATCCGACCTTCATCCGTCATTCCTCATTTTCACTCTCTCTCACTCTCAGACAGATTCTCTCTCTTTGTCTTTTCTTCCCCAATGTTTCTAAACATCTTTGGAGGTAAGATTGAACATCTAATCTCTTCTTTTCATTCGTTTGATACCTCAAATTTACGAAAACGGTTTTGGTCTGATTTGTTTTAGGGGTTCTAACTCTTGGTGATTCTGATGAGCTGGAAGCTAAGGATTGTTAGAAGATGATTGTCTGAGGTAAGATCGTCCTTCCTTTCCTCTTATTTCATCATTTTCATGCATTGATTTCAAAATATCTTTTTGGGTCAAATTTCCATCTATGGTTCGAATTTGATGTTTCTGTTGAAATGGATGTTAGATAATGATTATCTATGATTGTTTGAGGTTAGAGGAACCTAGATTAAGCTCAGAATCAAAAGATTTGAGGTTGCACTGAATGGGCTAGGGTTTAATTCGGGTTTCTGTAGATTTTGATGATTTTGAGTTGTTTTTGTGAAACTAACCATAGATTTGAGTTCTTGAGGTTGAGTTTGATCAGTTTAGGTGTTTGAAACTGATTTCTATAGGTTGAATCGGGAAATGAATTTTTGGGGTAAATTGCCCATAGAGATGAAACTTGATATTCTGTAAGTTTGAGGTTAAAAATATAGTTTCTGAATATTTTGGAGTTTGATTTGATAACAGAAATACCTTGGGTATTGATTAGTTAACTCTAAACAGTTTGGAGACTTGATTGTTCTAGTACATCGTGGTCTGAATGTCGATGAGCGATAGACTTTGATTTGAATATGATTTTCGACGACGTTGGCGTTTGAGTCTGCACTTGCATCTCATGCATGTTTTGTATTGCCACAGTCACTGTATTTGATATTCTTGTAAATGTTTGTTTCATCTCAGCTTAGTACCAGCCATCTACCGGTGGTCAGTGTTTCGGAGGTTGAAAACTCGGCATCCAAGTGAGTGGATGACAACTTCAGATACATAGGTTGTGTCTCTTTAACATATATTTGTTTTTGATGTGTATTACACTTAGTCTGAAATTGGACTAATCTAATGATTGATTAAGTTAATAATTTGACCTTGGTGAAATGGATATTCGAACTCTGTTTTCGAAAATTGATATATATGTATGTATATATCATCTCTCTCTGTTTTGATTGTGATATCTGATATGCATGCTTTGTTTTATGAACCCTATTTTGGGGACGTTGATATGTTTTCGATAAACAATATTTGTTTGAGTTTTTTAACGTCTTTTTGAAATATAGATTTTGTTTCTGAAATATATATATATATATATATATATATATATATATTTGAATTATGGAATTATTTTGGCAAATCAGTGACTTTATTTTGGACTTTGATATATAAGCTATATCTTATATATCTGCTTTGTTTTTAATATTCTCAGTCACATGACCATTATGTTTTGGATTTAATTATACTATGTATATATTTTGGAGATAGGACGCCTATGCTACAGGGTACGTAGTCTTTGGTATACCAATGCATGTTATGGCTTAGCTATCAGGGTAGACGATAGTCATGTCGTCCTGATCAAACACATGATTGGATTATGGATTAGTGGCAGAGTCCACAATCATTATACGGTAGTAGAGTGACACAGACCACATCACACTATGTTTATGGTCCCTTATCCGTGATATATGTTTTTGACTTTGATATCTACGAGATATGTTTTGATTTTGAAAATAATACTATTAGTATTATGATGCGTACGAGGCAAAGATTTGATTCAAAAGTTTTTGAGAAAAGCTACAAAGGTTTTGAGTTTTTTTTGAAACGTTTGATAACAACTTTGAAAGTATTTCTGAAGTTCTGGTTCATATTAAGATGTTTTTGTTTTGAAACCTTTGTTAAGGCAAAAGGTTTTCTGAAGAATCTCGCTTGGGTTTTAAAGAATTTAGCTTTGGTTTAATTTGAATATACTCTGGAAAAGGTTTTGCTTAGTTCCAGAAAATAATTTCGTGCGTGTTGTTTGTATCGGTTGCAAACGATTTTGAATCGCTATTACATATGTAGAGTGTATATATATGTATATATGTTGGCTATATCTTCATATGTTATTTTTGAACTATTTTCGAAACAATCTTTGTGAGGCACGTGTGAGGTGATCTGGAGTGTTGTTCCTTACTGGGTTGACCCGCATTTCTTTGTTTTGTTCTTGTTTATTATCATATTGCAGGTGATTCTTTTGGACTGTGATATTTGACATTCGATGCTCAGTGAGGTATTTTGACGTTGTGGTCAGTGCCCTTTCGATCGGGCCCCATTTTTATGATTTGTTAGATGCTCCACACCGGGTTCCTGTAGGATGTGTTTTTGATTCTGTTATTGTTTTCGACATTTAAATATTTTAATTTGAAATAATTTTCGCACTTAATATAATATATGTTTTGTTTTAATTAGATAAGGTTTAAACCTTTATTTGTTTTATTATTTATTTGAATGTGATTTTTGGGTAGAAGTTATGCACTTTAGAGACTTGTGCGGGATGGGCCAGACTCCCATAGACGGTTCACCTCATACGCAGGTCATGGTCCTAAGAATGAGTCATGACAAAGGTGGTATCAGAGACCAGGTTTCGTAAGTCTATGGCAATTATGTACTCTGATACCAAAGATGGTATCAGAGAGTTAGGTTCTATATTGTTTGGGTCGGTTGTGAAGCTTAGGTATTTTTGATTGAGTCAGTTTGAATTGCTTCTATATGTCCTTTTGACTTGTTTCAACATTTTGACATATGTTACGGTACTGTGGGAATAGTTTTTAATTTGTCATCTGCATGTATGCATCTTCTATTTTTTCTGTTATGAAATGCATTACTGGCATAGAGATTTAAAGAGGCCGCTAGGTGATGATTTGCCAAATTTGCCAGTTATTCTAATGTGGATCAGCATGATTCGCGAGATATGCCAGAGGTTGCAGTTTCAGCACCTCAGTCTTAGTTACCGCTTGTGATTCAGTCGGATATGTAAGGGCATTTTGTTCACGTCCTTTGGTATTTTGAATGATTCTTTTCTGGCCAGGTAGCTGAAAGTCAGCCAGCAATAGCTGATCTGATAATTGCACCGGTTGTAGCTGAATTCTATTCTAGTAGTCATTTGACTTAGAACTCGAGCCACCGAGATTTAAGGGTAAGATGTGGAAAGATCCACAAAATGTTATCAGGACATTAGAGCATTGTTTCGATGCTCTAGATTACACTGATGACTCTGAGAGGGTCATATATGCAATATTTCCTTTGGATGGTCGTATAGCTTTGTGGTGGTGAAGTTTCCTGAGAAAGAGGCGAATCTCTTAAGTAGAGCTCAAGAACGAACTTATGTTGTTTGTTCTTCCTTGTGGTAATAGAGATAAGGAAATAGATGAGCTCAATTCTTTGGTGTAGTGCTTGCTCTAACAAGCTAGGTCGCAAATATCTCTGGCAGTGTGGCAAGCTAAAACATCACTGCTATCTCTGTAAGCAGTCAGGGCACGTGTTAGCCGACTGTCCTAACTCTGATATTTTTTGTCTCTATATTTTGTATATGTATTCCTTTGGACTATGCGAACTTTTGCGCCCCTTAGCATATATTCTTTTGAACTTCTGTGTCTCTTTATATACTTTTGTTTCTAGATCCTCTTAGCTTTGTATATGCTTATATGCATTCCTTTTATTCTAGTAAGATACCCTATTGGGGAATTCTGTTAGAGATTCTTTGTTTCTAAGAATCAAGTGTAGTTGATTCAGTAATAAGATAATTGTCATTTTGTTAATCGAGGAATGGTTTCAGTGCACTTAGAAAAATTTAAGTCAGTAGTGGTGCTTCCAATAAGGAGTTAATGATCAGTTATGATCATGAAAGGTATTTGGTGTAGGGGTTTGAATGAATCTTAAGATTTGAAAGTGAACTTGTAAGACGTACTAAGAGTGTGAGATTTCTTTGGAATGTCTTCTGAGAAAATTTATAAGACTCTGTCTTATGCACGCAATGAAGTTGTATGAATTGATCTGGACTCAAAAGATTTTGCTGTGTATTTGATACATCGAGAATCGACAAGGGTGGATGATGTGATTCAACATGGTTCGAAATGAAGTTGGAATTTATAAACTATGCCCTGTATGGGAATAAGTGAAAGGTTTGTTCGATAGACAACTGAGGATGTTGCTACCTTTGTTTAATAACATTGTTTGATGGGATAAATGGAGTTAGATTCAGAAGTAAGTTTATCATTTGATCTTCGAGATCAATATGAATTGATTTTAAGGGTTGAGTAAATTCTTTTGGTTCTCTACCTATCTATTTTGGCAATATTTGGATTTGTTGTGCTCTATCTGCTCTGTTGAGTAATATCCGTTGATCCTTTCTACTATGCATATTTGTGTAATTGCTAAAGCTTTTGAATTTTGATATTTGACTAGTGTCTGATGTTCGTTCTTCTGACACATGATTCTTTAAGCTTTGAGATACATGTTCTTTGTTCTTTGTACTTCACAATTTGTTCCTTGGGAACGTTGTCCCATTTTTATTATATGATCTAATTCTTCTGTCAATTGGGATAAGACCCAAATTGTTCTTTATTAAGCCATATGTGGATATGGCAATTGTTGGTTTTCGTTAATGCTTGAGTCTATATTGACTTCCTTTGTATCTGTATTTTTTTGTATCTTCTACCTTTGCTTCGGGACATTATGAAATGTCAATCTTGTTCTGCATATTTGGGTGTGAGCACCCTATGGTGTTGCTTTGTTGGATGCGGCGTGGAATATCCGCATTTGTCTGATTCTGACAAATTGTAAGTTAGCATCATTGTTTTCGCATATGTATTCTTTGGTATCCTTTGTTTTGTTTTTGCGTAAATGATTTGTCTCTGTCTTAGTTTGCATATCTCGTTACGAGAGAGTTAATACGTTAATAGAGTGATGGTTGCACTCTACGAGGTTTGATATGATGAGAATTTGGAATCACATTTTGATTTAGAGACTTAGTTTTGATTTCTGAATTGGGAATTCGGATGTCTGACTAGATTGAGATTCTAGTTGTATTGATTTGAATCTTCTGAAAATTCGAGGACAAATTTCTTTTGAGAGGGGAAGAATGTAATAACCCTCCTATTTCGATCATTTCTCTGTAGCATTTCGGCCAACTCTAACAAGATTTTTGGTGGAATGTCACTTGATTGATAATAATCATTGTTCATTTGAAAATTTGATTTTAGAAAGCTTGAGGTGATTTTTTGGTGTTTGAAAATTTTTAAGGATGTTATCTATGTAAGTGTGGGTTTGGTTAAGTCCCAGAAGTGATGAGATTTATAATTTGAAGTTAAGAACACATGGGAGGCATGATTTTATGCTTGTAGAGCTTGCTGGAGGCCATCTACGTGCACAGAAGGGGTATCTACGCATGTTGTAGGTGATTTAGGTCGATTTGGGTGCGGTATAGGTATTTTATGTGCGTTGTAGGAGGAGCCACACGGGTAGATCATGAACTGTGAATGATCCATGAGGTTTTTATGCCTACTATATACGTTATGAAAGGTACAACGCTCATAGAACAGACATAACGTACGTTGTGTTGGGTATAACGTACATTGATCATGGATTCTGGAAAATATGAAGTTTCTGGATTGAAATATGACCACGTCTACGTGCACAGTATGCGGTGCAACGTATGTAGAAGAGTCACAACTTATGCTGTCATGAGGTGCAACGTACGCTGGCTTTATAGTTCAGTGAGACGTTGCATTTTGATCCATCTGCCTCTATAAATACCTCTCACCCGACCTTCGTTCATTATTCCTCATTTTCATTCTCTCTCACTCTCGAACATATTCTCTCTCTTTGTCTTTTCTTCCCCAATGTTTCTAAACATCTTTGGAGGTAATATTGAGCATCTAATCTCTTGTTTTCATTCGTTTGATACCTCAGATTTATGAAAACAGTTTTGGTCCAATTTGTTTTAAGAGTTCTAATTCTTGGTGATTCTGATGAGCTGGAAGCTAAGGGTTGTTAGAGGATGATTGTTTGAGGTAAGATTGTCCTTCCATTCCTCTTATTTCATCATTTTCACGTATTGATTTCAGAATCTCTTTTTGGGCTAGATTTCCATCTATGGTTCGAATTTGATGTTTTTGTTGGAATGGATGTTAGATAATGATTATCTATAGTTGTTTGAGGTTAGAGGAACCTAGATTAAGCTCAGAATCAAAAGATTTGAGGTTTTTCTGAATGAGCTAGGCTTTAATTCAGGTTTCTGTAGATTTTGAAGATTTTGAGTTGTTTTTGTGATCCTAACCATAGATTTGAGTTCTTGAGGTTGAGTTTGATCAGTTTAGGTGTTTGAAACCGATTTCTATCTGTTGAATTGGGAAATTGATTTTTGGGGTAAATTGCCCATAGAGATGAAACTTGATATTCTATAAGTTTGAGGTTAAAAATATAGTTTCTGAATATTATGGAGTTTGCTTTGATAATAGAAATACCTTGGGTATTGATTAATTAACTCTGAACAGTTTGGAGACTTGATTGTTCTTGTACATCGATGTCTAAATGTCGATGAGCGATAGACTTTCGATTTGAATAGGATTTTCGACGACGTTGGCAATTAAATCTGCATTTGCATATCATGCATGTTCTGTATTGCCACAATCACTATCTTTGATATGTTTGTAAATATTTGTTTCAGCTCAACTCAGTTCCTAAGATGATCAGTCGTCTACCGGTGGTCAGTGTTTCGGAGGTTAGAAGCTCGACATCCAGATGAGTGGATGACTGCTTCAGATACATATGTTGTGTCTCTTTAATGTATATTTATTTTTGATGTGTATCACACATAGTCTGAAATTGGACTAATCTAAGGATTGGTTAAGTTAATAATTTGACCTTGGTGAAATGGAAATTCGAACTCTGTTTTTGAAAACTGATATATATGTATGTATATATCCTCTCTCTCTGTTTTGATTGTGATATTTGATATGCATGCTTTGTTTTATGAACCCTATTTTGGGGACGTTGATATGTTTTCAATAAACAATATTTGTTTGAGTTTTTGAACGTCTTTTCGAAATAAAGATTTTGTTTCTAAAAGACAAACTTAATGAAATTGTTTTGGCAAATCAGTGACTTTATTTTGGACTTTGATATATAAGCTATATCTTATATATCTGCTTTGTTTTTAATATGTTCGGTCACATGACCATTATATTTTGGATTTAATTATAATATGTATATGTTTTGGAGATGAGACGCCTATGCTACGGGGTACGTAGTCTTTGGTATACCAATGCATGTTATGGCCTAACTATCGGGGTAGACGATAGTCATGTCGTCCTGATCAAACAAATGATTGGATTATGAATTAGTGACAGAGTCCACAATCATTATATGGTGGTAGAGTGACACAGACCACACCACACTATGTTTATGGTCTCTTATCCGTAATATATGTTTTTGACTTTGATATCTACGAGATATGTTTTGATTTTGAAAATAATACTATTAGTATTATGATGCGTACGAGGCAAAGCTTTGATTCAAAATTTTTTGATAAAACCTACAAAGGTTTTGAGTTTTTTTTTTTGAAACGTTTGATAACAACTTTGAAAGGATTTCTGAAGTTTTGGTTCATATTAATATGTTTTTGTTTTGAAACCTTTGTTAAGGCAAAAGGTTTTAAAGAATTTAGCTTTGGTTTAATTTGAAGATACTTTGGAAAAGGTTTTGCTTAGTTTCAGAAAATGATTTCGTGCATGCTGTTTGTTTTGGTTGCAAACGATTTTGAAACGGTTTTGAATCGCTATTACATATGTAGCGTATATATATATGTATATATGTTGGCTATATTTGCATGTGTTATTTTTGAACTGTTTTCAAAACAGTCTTTGTGAGGCACGTAGGAGACGATCTGAAGTGTTGTCCCTACTGGGTTGAGCCCCCTTTCTTTGTTTTATTCTTGTTTATTATTATCTTGCAGATAATTCTTGTGGACTGTGATATTTGGCATTTGATGTTCAATGGGGTATTCTGACATTGCAGTCAGTGCCCTTTCGACCGAGCCCCATTTGTATGATTTGTTAGATGCTCCACCCCAGGTTCCTGTAGGATGTGTTTTTGATTCTGTTATTGTTTTTGACATTTAAATGTTTTAATTTGAAATAATTTCCGCACTTAATATAATATATGTTTTGTTTTAATTAAATAAGATTTAAACCTTTATTTGTTTTATTACTTATTTGAATATGATTTTTAGGTAGAAGTTCTGCACTTTGGAGACTTGTGCAGGATGAGTCGGGCTTCCATAGACGGTTCACCTTATATGCCGGTCATGGTCCCGGGAATGGGTCGTGACATATTTTTTGATGATGTCAAAACTTTGAAGAATTTAAGCACTACATCAAGGCAACAAATTTGATCAAGGATTTCATCATTGTCAAGAGGTTCGGATAAAAAATGTGTGATCATATTTTTAAAATTTTCACTCCCCCTATCAAAAGAAATTTATGCAAACTTAAACAAAATATTCTTTTGGTTTTATCTTGCATCATTCAAAATATTTAGAAAACATTATTTCTCCCCCTATTAAAAAGATTGGTGCATAATTTCTGAAACTTCTTTTTCCCCTATTTAAAACAAAACAATATTAATAAAAATGAGCGGAGTTGAGAAAGTTGAAAGATAGTACCAAAGATGACATCTCCAATAATGTAGGATCTTTGCTCTAAGGACTTTAAACCTTCTAGAATGGAGACCCTCTCTGATACCACTTGTTGGAGACTTTTTTCGGGGATGCCTTGGTTGAGTTTGGAGAGCAGAAGCGAGTTGAAGTGAAGAGAGAAAAATAACACCACAATTTATAGTAGTTCGGTCAACAATGCCTACGTCTACTACCTAAGTCTCACTTAGGATTTCCACTACCTCGAAAATTGATTCCGGCTCAATCCAACAAAGCCTTACACCAAGGTTGATTGCTACCCATACCTCTAAAGCCAACAAGGTTGATTGCGGCTCACACCTCTAAGGCCTACAAGGTTGATTATGGCTCACCCCTTTAAAGTCTACCCAAGGTTGATTTTGGCTCAAACCTCTAAAGCCATTATAATGTTGTTTTCTATAGGTTCACAACCAACTTATCCCCACTCTCAAAGAGTTTGCAAAACTGTTTACAAAAGTGAAAGCTCTATGCTAGGAGTACATATGTTTGATTGATGCTCATAATCTTCTCTTTAGCTTGAATTTGGTGTTTTGAGAGTGATGGAATAATGAAAATATTTGGGACTTGAAAGCATATGATCATCCACATTTTTCTGCTCTTCCTTGATGTATTTATAGCTTTTCCAAGTCATTTGACTGTTGGTGTAGTGAAACTAGCAATTGGAGTGCATTTAATGCTTTCACAGCTTTCTGTGACTCAGCTAACGTACATTGTCCTTACAAGACGTACGTTGATCATGCTGCAAATCCAGTTAACATACATTGTGCATCTTCTGACGTACGTTGATCATGTCAACTTCCCAGATAACGTACATTGTTCTTTCTCTACGTACGTTGTGCTCCTTACTACGTACGTTGTGAATGTATGACGTATGTTGTGCTTAATCTGGAATGATCCAGTAATCTCAGTTTTCTTTCTAAGCTTACGTCTACATACGTTGTTGGTTATACATACGTTGTGGCTTTTGTCAACGTATGTTGCATATGTATTGCGTACGTTAATCAACATGCAGTGACTTGTTTTGTAGTTCCAAGCTTTCCAACGTATTCCACTTCAAGTCAAACATTTTGCACATCATCAAAACATAAAAAGAACTCAATGTTGATCACCTTGATCCAACAGAAAAAATGTCAACTCATGCCCTAAATGGAAGGAGACAACAATGAAAATTGTGGTAACGCCAACAAAGAGGAGGTTATCAATTGAGATCTAAAGTAAGAAAGACATTTTTTATTAATTAGATCGTTTTTTATTAAAAAAGACAAACGCAAAATTAAGAAAAGGAGGTGATGCCACAGGTAGCCAAGATAATGTGGTTGCTAATTGGTTCTAACCTAGAGTTTTTTTGTTTTCTTCTACGTATTGTTAAAAAAGTAGGTTATCTATTAATTAATATTAATGATTTGCTAAATATAGTTCAATCATAATTCATCTATATTTCCATCCAATAATGTGGAAATTAACATTATTTAACTAAATAATGTGTGATTGTCGTATAAGACACGACTATGAACACGAACATATTTTGGTGACTAATTTCTTTATACTTTAATTTTTTTGGCTGTTGTTTATCACTTAGTTTAATTTATTGAGAATTAACATCTCAAACTTTATTTTTTTAAAGAAAACAATTAGAGAGTAGTAATGAGAAATAATTTGTAATCATATTCATATCGTGAGAATACATGATGTTAAGTATTGATAAATCATGCTCCACTTATAAAGCTTCAATACTCTCAATTTCTCGAAATTCATTTTTATGGAATCCAATGGAGCTTGAAATAATTTTAAAATAACTGTAGATTCATGAAGATCTCTTTGGGTGTGCCCATCAATGAAGCTTTGGTTGGATTTGATGAAGCCTTTCTCTCCATTCACTTTTTTATTTTTAAAAACTTTTCCTGCTGGAATTGCCATGATAGCATGACAATGATAGTTTAATTTGTACCACAAAAGCAGAGAATGAGCCCCTAATTGCGCAAATTCGTTTCACCATCAACAAAAATCCGTAGAAGCAACTTATCATCAAACAGTGTAATTTTTTTCCATAAAACATACCAAACCCAATAAAAATAACATACTTCACAGTTAATAGAATCGGACATTTTTTTATACAAAATGTTGAATTACCATCTTTCACTGTTTAATCCATTATAAAAATAATCCAATAACAGAAAACTAAAAGGTAAAAAAAAAAAGCTAAGGTGAGTCAAAGGTGAAAATCGAAAAAAAAAACCATTGAGTTGTGGTCTAGAGAGTAAAAAAATCGAAGTAGGGAACATAAAATAGCATTGATTCGCAGTGGTTGTATCAAATCAAGAACGTACAAATTGAACTACTACATCACATGGCACATGATATTTCCTTACCTGTTGCAACCGCAATGAATAAGTAATATTTTCTTATTTTTCAAAAAAAAAAAATAAATTCTCATTGTTTATGATTTTCTTTCAAAGTTTGACTATCTTAGTCAATATGTAATAAATTCCTGACATTCGACGTTCAATTAATTTTTTTTTATAAATTTTGGAAGCAAATCTGAGGTTATTTTTTTTAAAATAGCACATTCAACAATAACTATTAACAACCATTTTGATTAATATTTAAAAACTCATTAAATGGCATTGTTGAATCTCATGCCTATAATATAACAACTGAAGTGGAATGTTGATGAATATCTAATCCTATAATTCAAGCCAAAAAAAAAGAAAATTAAGAAAAATAGGCTTCCTTGAGTTCTGAACATTCCACCTAGAAAATAATTAATTTACGTAAATAAAACTAAAAATTTCTAGAAAATAAGTTCTCAAAATGAAGAAATGTAGTCCATTTAACTTAATTTTCTGTCAATATATGAGCTAGTGATAATCACCATATTGTTTACAATTGATCATATACACACGAAAACAAAAGAAAAACTAAAATATATGAAACCATCCAGTAAATCTCCTTGAAGAGTAATAAAAGGAGAAATTTTAACAAAACCATACCCATTAATTCTTTAACAAACATATTAGTTTGTCATCATCATCAACAAACCTCAACAAAAGAATTATACTAAGCCAGAGGCACCATCCCCACCATTTACAGTACCGTCCAACTGCTCCTGTTAAAATAAAAAGTAAACCAAAAATAAACCAAAAAAGATTCACCGTTAATTCTTCCCACCAAAAAAAGAATCAGGTATCTTCATGGTGATCTCCAACTCTGTAAGCCAATATCATTGTGCCTTCTTGAAGGACCAGAGGATGGTATTGGAAAATGTCTCGGCAAGAAATTCAAGAAATGGCCTCTTTGCTCGTTCTTTGTTGGTTTGAGGTTGAAAACATTTGTGGTTCTTGAACCTTGACAAGAACCAACAAAGAGGATACACAACAAGAAGAAACCTACTAGTGGTCTTTGACATTGATTAAGAACCATGTTCGTGCGAGAAGAAGAGGAGAGTGGTGAAGAAGGAAATTATTATTATTGTTTGAGTTTGAGAGGTTGGTTTTGATGAGAGAAGGGTGGTGGTGTTGAGAGCAGGAAACATGGACGAATTTAATGAATGCAAGATTTTGGTGTATCAGAGTAAGAGCAGAGATATGGGCGTGTGTGTACTGTTAAGGACAGAGAGAGATAGAGAGAAGCTTTAGAATTCTAAAAAAAAAGAGAGAAAGATGAGAATGGTTAGTCCAATGTTTTAAAGAGAGAAGCTGAAAATGAAAAGTTTGACAGAAGAGGCTTTTGAATGGGTCTTATTTGGGGTTGGACTTTAAAAAAAAAAGAAAAAAAAGTTATGCAACAATTGAGAACTTTATATGTAAAAGTTAGGCATATAATTTTTCTCAGTTGATAATACAACCTAAATTTTAGAAAAAAAATTACATATGATGAGTCTTAATTGTAATTAAAGTTTAACTAGATTAATTTTTAACTGTTAAAACAAATGAAAATATATGTGATTTAAAAAAAAACGGATTAAAGATTTCCCTCCATGTGGACCTAAAATTTTTGTAATAATGTAAGAATTTGTTTGTTTGACATTTGAGTGATGGATTTGGTAAATTGTTGATAATGTATAATAAATAGTGAATTATATAAATAAAATAGCTTTCATGATTTTTTTTGAGCTTTATTAAGTGTGATCTCTGAAAACTATGATTTTTCAATAAAATAGTTTTCATAATTTTTTTCAGTATTTGATTAACTAGAATTCTAATAAAAAAATTTATATGGACGACAAATTTTTTTTATTAAATTTTAAAATTTTTTTATATGTAAAATTTAAACTGAAAATCTTTTATTAAAGAAAAAAGAGCTCCTACTGTCCAGCAAAGCACTTGGTGGTAAGTTTCAAATTTTTATAAAAATATGAGTATTTGAAGAAACAAAACAGTTCCTTTTTTTTATCAAAAAGCAACCGGCTTTCTTATTAGTAGATAGTGTATAGTTTATAACTCAAATCATTATTATTATTATTATTATTATAAGTGAAATATTATATATATATATAATCATAATTTATTTCTTCCAAATAAAAGGAAAAAAAAAAGGAGGGAGATAGAGCAAAAAGGAAAGTCTAGAGAAGATAAAGTAGATGGGAAGTAGAGAGTGTAAGGCTGGTTATAACGCAGTTATTATCCCGTATTAGAATCTTAACTGTTGATATAGAGACGCGTTATTGCGTCTCTATGTCGTAGCTCGTCCTTCCTACATGTGTCATACGCGGGGTACATTGGCTCCACGCCTGAAATTTATTTATTTTTTTAAATCAAAATCTGACCGTTGGATCGTTTTGATCCAACGTTCAGATTTATTCTAACATATTAAAATAAAATTGTATTTAGTGAAAAGTTAAGTAAAAATTCTGCAAGACACTTAAAGTAATCTTTAAATTACTGATGAAAAAATTAATAGACTAAAAACTAAAAATTTTAATAAAATAATAATAAAAATATTGAACTGTCATTTTATAAAATAATTTTAAAAAACATATATTACGAGTAGTCTAATGTCATAATTTCTTGTGATTTGGTAAGTGTTTGGTCCCACAAATGGCCGACTATGAAGAATTTGCACTGTCGTTTAGACCCTCAAAAACAGGACTACTTGTCCCTTTGTTTACTTCATAAATCCTTTTTTTTTCTATTTTCCTCTTTAGCTTTATTTTTTCTCTCTATCTAATCTGTACGTCTATGCATATCCTTGGGGTTGGTTAATCTAGCCAGTTGGCAAATTAGCATACTCTTCTTCTTCTTCTTCTTCTTCTTTTTTTTATTGTTTACTGTAATTTAAATCTCAGGTAAGAAGTTACAAAAATAATTTTTTTCTTTTAATTAATAGTATTATACTCCTATATCACCATAAATTGAGGTAAAAAATTATTTATAAATATATATTTTTTTAAATAATTGAGGTGTTTTTTTATGAATAAAACTGTAAAGGCACATGAGTTCAGAACAGTCAATACTTCAATTGATGCACCTTTGTGATATTCAAAAAATATAGTCCACAACAGTAGTGCCCTAATAAGGGAATATTAATCTGATTTTAATCGAATCAAGAAGTTGACTTTGGCAGCACCATCTAAAAATTAACCAAAAAGGAAAGATTTGAAGTTCTCAGTAATTAGTCTAACTTTTGTAATAGGAAATCATAAAATTTGTTTTTGATATATTATTCTTTTTTTTGTTAACATAAATATGACTTCGAGTCAGACCATCAAAACTCATAGTATCTAACAAAAATAGAATGAGACTAGTGTGTTCTTAAAAAGCAATAAACATTTACAGTTTGTTTAACAAAAAATTAAAGAAAATAGGAGTTTCTAATCCAGCTTTTCTAAGAAGATCTTTTGAGGCCTATATGATTGATTAACCATCAAAAATTGAAAAGTTTTGTAGTTTCTGCAAGACGACTTAGTATTTATTTACTGCTAAAAACGTAGCAAAGATTCATAAACTATTTGAAAAAGTTGTAATGTCAATACTTTATAATATGACTTAATAATAATCAATAGGTTGAAACAGTAGGCAAGAACTATTTCCTTTAAGCCGTGTAATCAAATAGTTCTAAATAATCTAAATCAAACAAATCCAATTCATAGGGTGCAGCTTATTCCTGAATCAAGGGACAAGACTGTGAGTAAATGTAGGAACAGCAAGTAAACAAATCTCTGTACTTTTTTTACTTTCTTCTTTACAGTAGAAGGACGTACCATCTTATCTCAGTTCATATCTATCTTCCTACTTTCAAGCTGCTCACTATTCGTCTTTTTGCTCGAAAGAGAGATTTTAGTTTAAATTTCATTCGGCAAGAAATAGATATTAGGGTCTCCCTCTATCTATATTATTGAAATGTCCATGTTAATGCTCATGTCCCTCCACCGAACACGTTCGTTCCCAATATTGAGATAATGTCAATATTTAAATCTTAGGCTCCGTTTGGTTTAACTATAAAGATTGTAACTGTTACTACTGCTGTTGTTATTGGTGGAGCTATTGAAATAATTGATGTTTAACATCAAGTGTTTGAATAAGATATTAAAACTATTGATATACGAAACTACCACTAATGATAATTTATTTTTAAATATAATTTGTATTTTTTTTAGAATTTAAAAATATTACTGAATATAAATTAATTATAGCATGACATTAAATGTAAGTAATAAGAGTAAATACACATATATCAGGAACTTTTTTTGATAAGTATATATTTTTTTGATCAGTAAAGTAAAATGTTTAACAAGTGTACATTAGGAACTTAGAAGACAAATTAGTTTAACTCCATAAATTTTCAGGAACTTAGAAAATAAAAAAAGACAATAAAAAGAAAAGTTGAAAATACAAGTGAGCTGCGATTTCTCTTGCCTTAAACAAGATGGAGCGACGAAGCAATTGAGGGTAAATAAGGAAATTAAATTTCATTCTTCAAACTTAAGGTGCTGTTGGCTTCAACAGCTGCAAAACTTAGCTGTTGCGTTTTGTCCATAAGCATTTCGGTTTGTCAGCTCTCATGACGTTAAACCAATCATTAAAAAAAAATCAGAAGTTACACCAAACGATACGGAAACGGAGTTTCTGGGTGAGAAAAAAAAAGTAAAGGCATCTCTAATAGGGTCTATTGTATTCTCTTTTCATCTGACCACCATTGAGGACAGTCCTAAGGTATGGGCTGATTTAATGCATCAATTTGCATTCAACTGTCCTATATTATTTTTTATATAAAAATAAGAAAAAATTAAATAAAAAATAAAATAATAATAAATATTATAATAAACTAAACTACTGAAGAGAAAATGTTTAATGAGAAAGGATATAATAGATAATGTGTCAATGAATTCGACCTAAAAAAGTTCAACCATTAAAAATGTGCCAAGAGTTTTTAGGTAATTAAACGTTTTACTTATTGTTTTGTTGAAAAAAGGAGAGTCGGGGACAACCAGTAGGTAGTATACTCCTGCTGGGCGTGACCATGCAGACGAATAAACCTCAATGCTACGGAATGTTCTCAAGAGCCATATGTTGAGTTCAGTTTTAATGATGATGAATGAAAAACATCAATGAAAGAGGTGCAAAGTTGAAAATCTGCTGATATCTGGCCACAAAGTACCTTATAAGTCATCAAGGCACATTGATGCATGCATAACTGTGTTCTACGCATACAATAGAGCCTACAAAGCACGTAGATGTGAAATAGATGCTACTGGAACTGATTTATACACATCTACGCACGTTGTATACATAATCAACGCACATTGACGAGCATTCAGTTTGATGAGGAGAAAGTCAAAGCACGCAGATGCACATAGAGATGAGTGGTGTGCACGCTGAAGAGCAAAAATGTGATCTTCAAAGAGAAGCTTTACGCACGTAGAAGAGAGAAACAAAGCACATAGACAAAGCCTGACTGAAATAAAGCCAAATTCTGTTACAACGTGTCAAAATTTCAAAAGAGAATATTCTCTGACATGAATTCAGAAAGTATCAGCACAAAGAGCCACACACAAAGCATGAAAATACAAAG